>VWZW01007679.1:216179-296501 GCA_013397115.1 Edolisoma coerulescens | reverse complement strand
CGGCGAGGGGGGTTCGGGCAGCGGCGCCGCGCGGGGATGCGCAGGAGCTCCGGGCGGTGCCCGCTGCCGTAGGAATCCTCGCCCAGGCGTGGCGGAGAGGCCCTCACCGGGCCGGCATCGACAGCACGGCCGGCTTCACATCGGCTTCCCATAGAGACAGCTCGGCTGGCAGAACTAGCCGAGTGTAACGCTGCGGTCTGCGCCACACTCCGTGTCCTGCCCGGTCCTCTGCCCTGCACCTCGCGGACCGCACCAAACACATGGATATGAAACTCATTTGAGAATTTCTGTGGCCCACGGGCTGATATGCACAAAGCGACAGTGTGAGGCCAGCAGCTTTTCCGTGGCTGCATGGCGGTTGTGCTGACGGGGGTTGGAAATGTCGTCTAACTTTTTGGGAGAAGCTCCCTTCCACTACAGAAATCAAACACAGTGTGAAAGTATACTGCGTCCACTGACCCCGTGTGTTAGTGTTCGCGAGGACTTGAATATATGCAACATGAGACCTTCATGGTTTTTAAGCAGAAGACACATGGCATTTATTCTTAGGGTTAGGAAGAACTAATATTTTGTGCGGCACTATCTCTAGGTGGGATGCTGACTTCCAGTCAGCAATTGTCATATCAAAAAAACAAAAAGTTCTGAAGAAACAGTAGTTATAATAACAATGGAAATGTACTCATTTTTTTTCCAGTAAGAGCAGTGTTTGTGTTTCACGATGGCTTTACACATCCAGGGATGTTGCAAGGTTTATTCCATATGTTCTCAGTCCTGAGCGTTTTTCCATTGTGATATGGTTAATTTCAGCATCTTCCCATGGCTTGTCTACTCTTCTTTCATGCCCCACCCCTTTTTTTCAGTATGGCAGAATTATGTTAAATAACTGTGAAATAATATTTATGTCTGAATAGTACAGTGCAGTAAAGTACAAGCTTATATTAGAAAACTAAATTATATCCATGTTTCTGAGAAAGCATTTTAAATTAGCCTGCACATTTTTTCTTACAATGTGAGAAAAGTATTGTAATTGCCCCACCCTCTTGTTTGTTGTAAGCAGGGGTGGGTTTGTCAGTGCCTGAATAGTACAAAAATAACAGCATAAACAGATTCTTGTAATTAATGCATTCTACTTGATTATTTCATTTCCATTGCTGAGAAGGCAGAGCTGACCATCTGCCCCCCTGGAAATCAGGTGCATGTCAGGTGTCAGAGGCTGGGACACTGGCAAGTGAAGGCACACACATTTCATTAGTCACATATGAAAAGGTTGGCCTAATTTTTAGGCAGAGCTTCCTCCTATCATTTCTAGATTGTGAAGTGCTTTGCAGTAGTGGGGAAGCAGCATCTCTTCAGTATGCACAAGCAGTTGCTGGTAAGAGTAAGAGGCCTAATCCAGACAGTTAAAACTTACATGGTACAATTTCTTACATGTCAGTATTGGTGCTATTAGTCCCTTGTTTCTTGGATTCTTTTACCCATATTAATAACACCACACCATGGAGCCTCTCATAGCTCTTCATTGCTAAAATCCTGTCAAAGCAGGTAATTACTGAGCAATATAAGTGGTGTAGATGCTTGATAGTATACACGAACTTCATTTTAAAGGTTGTTTCATTTTGTTGTTAACAGATCTCTCTATTACACTTGATACCTTTGCTGGCCATTTCATAAAAGAGGCCAAGATTAGGGCACCTTGCATGTAATGTAGTTTTTTACAGCTGTACAAAATGGATATACAGTGCTCCTGAGTAGAACAATTGTGTTTTGTGTCTGCTTTGTACAGTTACAAATGGCTTGTGAGTTCGTTGCAAGGCAAGCCACCTATTAGGCCCGTAGAAGCACAAGGATTTTTTCACCCTTTAAGAGACATGAGTAAGCTGAGGTATGCTGGTATGTTCAGAAAATAGAATGCTTGCATTTCCACTGCCTTTAATTTATTTTGTCTATAGTGAAAGAGAGAACTGTATTTTCTTGGGCTGTCAATCCAGGACCTTTTGCAAAAACTGAGGTCATGAAGGGGAAAGGGAGAGGATAGTAGATATTTCTGGGTTACCATTTTCTATATATGATTTTAAGCAAATTAATCTCTTTGCATGCCCACTTGGAGATATTTCTGGCTTTCATCAGCCACTGTTACCTAGAGTTTTAAGGTCTTAGCAAGTGTCTGTGAGAAATTTTTCAAGGAAAGCAAGACAACAAGTGCTGAAATTTTTTAAGTTGCTTGCTGGTTATTATATTAGAACTCCACACAAGTTGCATTTCTAGATTTTTCTGCAAAAACTTGTGTCATCAGATGGGACTTTGCTGTCACTTGTGTGTAACTGGTGTTAGTTTTTGAGAGTGATGCCCTGACCCTACCTTGTGGCAGGTTCCCGTGTGCTGCTGTGCACAGCCAGCCTGCGCTGAAGTCGGTGCAGCTCAGCTCAGATAAAGTGTTTGTTCAGTTGCGCGCGCAGCGGGATTTGGGGCTTCCAAGTTGCACGTCCGGGGCATTTGTGTGAGTTCATCTGGGTTTGCCTGCTTTGCGCTCAACTGGCAGCGGAGTATCTCCCTCCCAACTGCATGTCCCCTCCTAATTAATCCGTGGCACAGCATAAAAGACATAAGCACCCATGTGTCTATGCTCTGTCAAGAGACACAAAATATTTCCATTCACTTTATTCTTATTTAATAGTAACAGGAAAAATAGTAGCATCGATATAAATAATAGTAATGGGGATTTTTTTTTTTTTACTCCCTTCCTTTGGGGCCTGTTGTGGAGCTCAGTAATACTGGGACGGGGGCTGAGTTGGGTCCTTAATTACCATCTTCTCCTCCTGCCCAGGGCAGAAGTTACCTGCTGCCTGTGGAACTGACCTGTCCACTGGTAGCTTTTCCAGGCTGAGGTAGATGCGTGCTTCCATGGCCATTGTAAACATATTCAGATAGTAAAAAGGGAGCTTGGACCAGCCAGCTGCAGCCTGAGCCTGCAGGCCCTGGATCCCTTTGAGCTGCTACCATGGCTGACTACAAGTGACGGTTGTCATGTGAGCAGGGAAGGAAGGCCATAAGGCAACTCCGGGAGCATATGCTTTATCTGCGTTAAGCTTTGCACACAGCCTGGGGAGAAGCATGGGGAAGAAAGGGTGAGGCAGATGCAGCCTTATGGAGCATGTCCCACCTCTGTTGCTTTTTTCCTGTGGCTTGTGCCCACCCACAGTCCATGGAATAGCGTGGCATCCTCCAGGTTAAAAAACACTGGAGCAGGACAATGCATTAGTGGGCCTATTTTCCTCCCCAATGCACTTGTATAACATGGTAACATTAATAGCAATTTATGTGCAAGCAGTGAAGGGAGGAGGCATTTTAGCTGAACTAAAGCTGCAGAATATTCAGTGCAGAGTAGGAACAGAGCCACAGGATCAGTGCAGGACAGCCATTCTTCAAGAAACACACTTCTAGGAAGTTATTGTTCCCACCTCAGCTCCACTTTCAGTTTCTTGAGAACTCAACAGAAGTTTGTAGAAGTCAAAGAAAGGGCCAACTTGTTCTGTTGGTTTCTCTGTAGGAGGGCACATTTATACTCTGACTATATTTCTTTGTTCCTATTCCTTACTCCTGTTCTTTCACAACATTAAAATAATCACTGAATTTTCTTCATAATTTTGAGATTCTGTTTCTGAGTGTTCTTTTTGTATATACTGGTGTATCTAATCGTCTAATTCCTACTATCTCCTATCAACTTTTTCTCCTTTTATTTTTTTTTTTAATGCCTCTTTTTACTGGTGGAGCATTAGTAACTGCAACTCTTTAACAGAACTAGATATTAAGAGCATTAGATCCTACAAGCAACTTCTGGCCTAAGCTGCTAGCACTTTCATTTGACAAGTTACACATGAGAGTAGGAAGGGGAACAGAGAGGTGAAATGACCTGCCAGGAGTCTCACAGTATGGAAGCAGCAAAGCCAAAAATCAAATCTGAGCTTCTAACTTCCAGTGCATTGCTCCATCCATTTCTTTCTCTGCTGCTCTGAGATTTCTCTTTTGTAGTGCCTCCCTTTTTCAGGAAAATATAACTACACCTTGAGGAGCTATTTACCTTTTTTTCCTGTTTCAGAAGAAGTGAGTAATAGGTTAGCCTGAACATCCACATCCATTTGAGTCTATCGTCTCTGTAAAAAACTCCATCTGACTCTGCAAGACATTTAGGTATATGTTAAACTAACGTGTATTAACTAACCATACTAGTGTACATAAAGTATTCAATGTCAAGAATAGTGAAGCAATTGTCTGCTAATCTCTAAACTCAGTAGATTTTTCTTGTCTTTGTACAAGTATACTGTAGTACACAAAATATGTAAATCAGGTCAGACCTGCTTGCCTGATGTTGTGTAGCCCTTTGAGTTAGTCTAGTGCAAACAAGTCAGTTTCTATGGCCAATGACAGATGAAAGCAGTGGGTCTGTCATTCACATCCAGTAACTTGGGATTCCTTCACTTACTGACAAAGTCCCTGTCAAAAGCTGGGCCAAAGCATAGCAGCTTTCCCTCAATGCCACACTTCCAATTTTTACAATTCTGCTTTAACTCTCACATAAACTGCAATAATATTTAACTGCTTTAAGCATAAAATGTAATTGGAACTCATATTTCAATTTTAGATTGTTTGCCCCTTATTACATTTTAGTGCTATCGAGTAGGTTTCTTCCTCCTCTACCCAAGGGTCTCT
The DNA here is from genome assembly GCA_013397115.1 of Edolisoma coerulescens. Lineage (NCBI taxonomy): Eukaryota > Metazoa > Chordata > Aves > Passeriformes > Campephagidae > Edolisoma > Edolisoma coerulescens. Next base: position 291,794 of record VWZW01007679.1, on the reverse strand, counting down.
TTTTCCTATCTCTGTTTCTGGTATTATTCAGGCATTTATTTTTTTGTTTGCTTGTTTTTCCTTTTCTATAAATGTTCATGGTGCTTTAAAGAAACTACAGCTCTGTTTTAGTGTCTTTCTTCAACCTCCAGAATACCACCAGAGACTTCAAACTACCTCACAAGTATGTATTTACTTCTGTCTAGAAGAACAAGGACAATCAAGGAGCAAAAAGTTCTTAGCCTGATAGGGCCACTGCTTAGCTGAAGAGGATGTTGTTGAGTCTGTGCTTGACAAGTGGCAAGTGCCTGCAGTGACTCAAGTGAAAGAGCAGCACCCATTAGGTCGGAGCATGAGTCCTCACAGCTTGGGGAGCTTCCCAGATGCACGTCTCACTGCCCCGCTGCCGCGCCCGGAGTTATGTTCGTTCTGAGACCACAGCACACTTTTTTGGCCACACAGTGCTGCTACCATTTGTAAAGTAAACAAAGCAAATGGCCATTTGACCCTAAATAACAAGAGCATGCATTAGTCATTGTACTACTCAAAGACAAGGTATTTTTCTCTTAACTTGTTCTATCTAGGGAAATACAGAGCACTGCAGATGTAACATTAGGGACCTTGTTCATCTCTGCGAGGGAGAGGCTTCAAAGAGGCAGAGAACAGAATTTTATTCCTTCAGGTGGTGGCTATGTGACACAGTGAAGACAGTGGAGAAGTCCTGGCTCAACTCCTGTCAAGGAGACAAAAAAGCACCCAATCCAGTGGAGCACAAAGACAGGGGACCACATCTAGCCTTTCCTTTTGGAAGCATTGCTTTTGGAATTAAAATTATCAGCTTGAAGGAAAATGTAGGGTGGGGAGCAAAACTGGGTGGATCTTGAGGCCTTCTAGGAGAAAAAAAAGGAAGGAATAAAAATTCATGTCTTGGACTAGTGACACCTACTATAAATATTCTTGCAGGAGCAAGGCTGTGCACTGCTTCAGTGCATCCAGGTGAGAGGCCTCGTGAGAGGAAATTAAGTCAGAACATTGCATTGTTTCTGTCCCACTAGGTTCAAATGGAGAAGAAGGTGAAACTTAAGAAGGGCACTTTCTCCTGCTCCTCCCTGTTCCAACATGAGAATCGTTGGCAGGCCAGCCTGTAAGAACTAGCTCTTTTGAAAATATATGGTGTGCCTTCCTGTGTGCCTTCTTAATGGGGCTTTCCCCTGAGGTCAGCAGGTTCTCGTGGCTTTCCCCAGTGCCAAGTGCTGCAGGAAGGAAGATACTTTACTCTAGAAAGCAGGCAAATTCCACACTCTCTGTCTGCCAACCCTGCTCAGTTTAGCCCTCATACACCCGTGGTGGGTGTGCATTTCCCTTGTTCTGATTGTCTGCAGCTCTAGCTTAAGCATTTGTTTGTGTTGAAATCTCTGTATCGCTAGAAGTTACATACATCACTGGTTGTAATGCTGTGTCTCCTTAAAATTTTGTACAAGGTAGGTGGTGGAGCTGATCCATATTTTGAGTTTTAACTCCATCAGCAAAAAATCAGTTTGATAATTCTAGGCCATTTCTTTTCAAATTATGAGTTTTGTCAATTGCTGGTTCAGGGGTTTATATTTATGTCTGTGAAGGGAAGGGGAGGTAGAAGTACCTATATTTGCATGGAAAAGTTTAAATTTTCAAATGCTTTCCAAATTAAGCATTTTCATGTTTCAAAAAAAAAAAAAATTCCTTAAAAGTGCTCCAACCTGAAACATAGCCTTTTTAGTGCACTTTCCTGGCCTTCAATGTCAGTTTTTTTCAACAAAAGTTTTTGAAAAATAATCAGTCCAGGTTAACACAAGTGATCTGTTGCCCTTTTTTTTTTTTTTTTAACTTCCAGCAGTTTGAAAAGTCAGTGGTTTGCATAGCAATGTCTGCATTTTTTTCAAATTGAAAATTTGCCTTGTAGAAGGCATGCAGAGATCTATGGTGAGATTTATGGTCTGTGATGAACTGGGTGTTCATAAAGAAACGTTAAATCTGTGACTCTGTTGAAGTCCTACTGAGAAGAACTCAAATCATGCATGCTCAGCAGTGCTCAGATTAATAATTATTTCCCCTTCATTCTTAAATTTCCAGATGACTGTTGCTTCCACTCCACTTTTTCTGCACTTATTAAAGCCTTATTTTGAAAAGTACTAGAGCTCCTTACATCCAAATCTAGGTTCCAGGTAAAGGGAGGTTTATATATCTTCTGTTGACTTTGAGGGAACTGTTCATGCATGTAAGCTTAAGCCTGTGCATGATCTTGGTTCTTCCAAAAGACCTTCCCAGAGACAAGTGACTTTGGCTTCAAAGGTCTGTCACTTCTTCATCTGTCTTGTGAAGCTGGAGCTTTGTGTTGCGACACATTTCTTGCTTCAAAACTGTACAGTCAGGGAGCAAAATCCTGACAGTGTGAAAAGCAGTGATAGAGCTCGTTCACTACTGCAGAATATTCTCCTACTATCATGAGTTTATAAATACTTGCCAGGATCTCTTATTTTGCAATACAGATAGCAACAGCTAGACAGAAGACCTGGTCTGAGATTTCTCATTCAGCCAGTGCTACATACCAAATTTTTGTTAATGGAAAGAATCGAGGGGTTTAGTTTGTGTAACAATTGATTCTATAGCTTTAAGTTTATGATCATTTTTATTTGTATTTTTCTCATTGTGCTTCTGAGTGCATATGCAATGTGTGTATGCAATGCTCTCTGTGCTTTCACTATTTCGCAAGTAAGCCTGAAATAAGATGCTGAATTGTCCAAAAAGGTGAAGCCTCTCCCTGGCTGCCCCCACAAACTCAAACACAAAGTGGGAATGCTCTGTGAACCCATTCTAAGAAGGGTGCTGTAGTAAACCCTGACAAAGTTATTGGAAAGGATCATATTCATGTCAATCAATGCAGGGCGGGCCTCAAACTCTGCTGTTCTGCTGGCATTGGTGTAATTTAGAGCTCGGCATCTTTGTATCCACACATGCAGGTGTAACAGTCGTGTGTGGATGAGTGGAGCAGAAGCTGTGACCATGCACCCTCTTCTGTTTTCTTTCCTTACCACACAGAGTGTTAACTGCTGTGGGAAGTGTTATTTCCTTAAGGACAAATCCTCCTAGTATTTTACATCGTACTTTACAGGAACCCCTTCACCTTCCAATTTCAAATGAATACATTTCATTAGAAATTTTTCGTATTTCTTATGCAACATGTACCAAGCAGAAGGTTTATCTTCATTGAGTTGTTTGAATTTGCTATCAAAATAAGTAAATAAAAACATTAAGTGTAAATGACATTTCCCTATGGACATTCTCATAAAACAAACAAACAAACATGCAAACAAACCAAAAGCAAATAAAACCCAAGCAGCTGTCTGGCAAGAGGAAAATTGTATGGGTAAAAATATCTGCTTGCTTGATTCCACATGCAGCTGTTTTTCAGGGAATGGAAATGCTTCTTTGTGGAGGCCTCTAACCTCATACAGGCAGAACCTGATTACGTGAGGCTGGATTGTGGAGCTGTAATACGTGTTGGCAAGCACTTTCTCAGCAGGTACAATGACCTAAGTAAATGCCCACCAACACAAAAAAGGTCCTCACAGTTCCACCTGCTTGTTGATATACTTACAGAGTGAATACTGGACTGAACTCCATTGTACGCACAAGTTTACAAGCAAAAAGAGCTAAATACATGGAAATGGGGTAGGCATACAAGCCTGAATACAGATTATTGCCAGTGGTAAGTTCAGTTACACAAAGCATACATTCATCCAGCATATTTGTGGGGTTCATCCCATGCACACAGGGATGAACATGACCAAAATACAACAGTTTTTCCTAATTTTGTGCCTTTCAACATAGGAAAGCGCATGATTAAAACAAAATATATCCCTAAGGATTCAAGCATTTAATTGGCAAACCCATTTCCAGAATATTTTATCATGTTTCTGAAATGGGGCAGGGAAAACGAAGACACCATTAAGATATGGTGTACACAAACAGAAACGTGGACTGAAGCTGTTAGACATCAGTTATGATTGGAAAAAACTTACTGGGAGCTAGAACAGGAATCACTTCAGCTATCTGCTAGTTTAATAATTTGAGATGTTTAACAATAATGAATTCTTGAATGAAGTGTTGCCAATCCAAGTGAACTGGCAGCAATGGCCTCAAAACAGTGCTAGATGGAAGAGCCTCGTTCCACAGGTACCTCACTGAGCTGCTTTGAACGTCAGTGCCCCTAAATGGTTCAGCATATGCCTGGGAGGCTGTGGGCTTGCATGGCCTTTGCTAGCAGAATGGCTAGAGAACGAGACCTCTCCTTCAATGTTCAGGTTAGGCTGAGCCTGTCTGTAGTCCTAAAAGAAAGTACCTTTTAGCAAAATGAGAGTGTAAGGGCCACCATATGGCAAAAACTCTGTTATTGAAGTAGGTAGTTCTATGCTAGGGATTTTTTGTAGTTCTTTTGCAAGTGTTGCCTCTGTATTAACTTGGTTTGATTTCTGATCATAAGCATTGCCCCCTGAGGGAAGAAGTCTTGCTGACTGTTGATATGTTGTGTTTTCTGCTGAGTTGTTCCGTCACGGTAGGAAAGGCTGGAACGCCCCTTGTCCTCCAAGACACATTCAAGTAGGAATATGGGGCACACTCTGTTTCATGTATTTTCACCACCTTCACTTTCCTTTCTGTCTTTTCTCTCCATTGGTTTTTTACCCTGCTCACACTTGGGTGGAAATTGCCCGTTGTTGTTCCCATTTGTTTATTTTATTGCTTTTCTTATTTCAGAATCTCTCTTTATGCTGAACACAGCCTCTGCAGCACTTTTAATCAAGGAAAAATTAGTTTGTTCACATTTATACTCCTTTATGATTTAGGGCCAGTAATAGATAGAGAATCCTTCCTCAAAAGTCATTTTTATATAATCAGCTGTGATGGGTTAATGAAAAGGCTAAAAAACTTTTTAGGCATTTTCCTGTTACCATGAATAATGGTGCACTTTCTGTAAGGGTAGTATTAGATTTTGGCTAGAAAATTGTGTGGTTGCTACCTTCCCTGTTACTGTTCATCACCTCCCCAAGAAAAGGCCTAGCTAGTGAAATCTTGTTGCTGTTTTTGTTAGAATACAACCTCTCATTTAAAATACTGCTTTGACCTCTTGTTGTCCAGCTTTATTCTGAGCTTTTACAATGACACTGAAGAAAGTTCAGACTGTGATTTTGTCGGATTGTCATCCCTGCACAGATCTCTGTAGGGGTAGCCTGCTTTCTTGTGGCAGTAACCAAATACATATGTTGACAATGGAACTAATTTCTTTCTTTTGCAAAATTTCTGTGTGCTTTGAGAAATTTTGTGTATCGCTTGCTAATCAATTTTATGCTGAACAGGCATGTGTGTATGTGTGAAAAAAAGAGGGGAAAAATATCCTACAATATTCGAAAGTTTCAATATGGCAGCTGTCCTAGACCACTTTTGGACTCCTTTATGTACAATGTGGTATTTTAGCATAATAATAAGATGAAGGTCAATTTCTTTAGGTGTTCTTTCAGAAGCCCTCATTTTCTCACTATCCATGGATTCAGAGATAATGCAACAAGGATGCCAGGACAGACTGTTTCAGCATTTAGCCTTTCACAACACATGGTGTTTGATAATAGCATCCTGTTGATCTTTGTCCTCTGTATTAGGCTCTGTAAAAAGCTGTTAGGAAACAGTTGAAGTGCTGGGGACTGATGAAGGCATAGGATGCTGCTGTGTCTTTGTTTCAACCAGAGATTTTATGGAAGGATTAAAGGATTATTTCTTATCTCTGGCTACATCTAAGGTTTCATTCCCCAATGCTATCAAACTAACACCTTTCTTTAGTATAATACATACATGCCTTTGCAAATATTTTAAAACCAGTCATCCATCATGTGTTGTAACAGAAAACTAACCATCAAGAAGCAGACTTCCTAGCTTATTCTCCAAGGGTGGAATTCAATTATGCAGAGGAACAAAACAAGGTTTATGTACCATCCAAGTCCCTCATAGTCCTGTTTGTGCTGACTTTTTACACATGGGTAAACTCTACCACAAAGAAACAATTTTTGGTGGTGTCTGAGTGCCACAGTCAATTAAATTTTGTCTGTAGGACCCCTGTCAGTATTGTGTGTGGAAGACAGAAGAGATGCCGAGAGGAGCTTTATGCCCAATGGGCCTGGCTGATGCCCAGCTGAAGTCACCGGAACTTCTGCAAAATCCTTCGCTTACTCCCTATCCTTTTTGCTAAGCCACAGTTTTCTGATATTTTCAGGCACTCGTGCTCTCCAGCTTGGAATCCCCACAAGGTTGGGTTTCATAACAAAAGGTGTCCCTCATTCTTTTAAATCTGAATAGACAGAAGAGAGAAAGGTGAGTAATTTTTTTTCCTTGCTAATCTTGGTGCGATGCTGAAGGTTTGCCAAAGATTACTTGACGTTTCCATAGATAAGGTGTGAGTGAAGACTGCAGCAGTCTGAAGTGGTGTGAAACAAAGTGGTGTGTTGGTTTTGTAGGTTTTCTTCTTAATTGTCACTGGAAAGTAGCACTATCCTAGTACCAGTCCTTCAGCTGTTTGAGTGTTAGCAGTGTCTCACCTACTTAAAAATACTTGATATTATCCTCAGTAAATGACCTCTCATAGTCCAAAGCAATCTGTCCTTCCAGAAAGGTTCCCATCTCCTTGTAGAGAGCTTACAGCACCTTACAGACCTGACACAGAGCCTTTGAAGTAAACAGAAAGTCTCTCAGTGACCTCAAGGGTTTGGATAGGGAGCCCTGTGGACTGCACAAGACAGGTAACACCATCAAAAGCACCTAATAACTACTGAGAGTCAGTAGGTCTTAGTCTCCAAATCACTTGGATGACTCTGAAAATATTTATCCCAGGGCTGGCTTTACATCTCAGCAGTACAGAGCACAAAAGTGGTACTCAATGAATAATATAAAAATTCTTCTAAGTACAAAAATATTTCTGTTCAGGAAAATTATAATTTTATGCTTTTCTATTTCTTTTTTTTTTTTTGTCAATGTCTTTGTAAGCATCCCTTTGGCTATAGTATTTTCTTAAAGTGCAAATATGTACTATGTGTCAAAATAAAATATTTATTGAATACATTTACTTTGTGTCTGTTGAGTTATGAGTGGATTCTGAAGTGCTTCTTTGTTGCACCTGTTGAGGCCATTTTACATTCTCTCTTGGCTGGAGACAATGAAAATTTGAAGCCTCACAGTTCTGCAAAAAGAAATCATTGAAGAGAATTTGAATTGAAATTGAACACAAGCATTCACTGTTGCTGGCACTGCAGAACAAACCCAGGACCACTTAAATCCTCAAGCTGGGGGTAGTTGTCTCTACCAGAGCCAGTCCTCATCTGTGTGTGGGCTGATATGAAACAGTACTGCAGAGTGATGGGTGCAACTTGTCCAAGGATGCCTGAGGTGAACTGTGGCTTTCCTGATGTCTCCAGAATGGGCAAAGCCCAGGGACTGGCTTCTTTGATTTCCTCTTTCTTGCAATAAACCAAGGAGAAGAGTGTGAGCCAGTGGAGGATGGAGACTCTCGCACCACGGCCTGCATCTCCCAGACACTAGAATGGTTTTGTAGATGACTGTGACATTACTGAAGGTATGGACCCCTATGACCTCTGAGAAGAAAAGGGAATGTACCTTACCCCAACCTCCAGGGAGCCTGCATCGTAGCTAAGAAATTGAAGAAAATTCTGGCTTTGGCAGAAATTCAAAAACCAGCCTTCGGTCCCAACCACTGGTCCTTCCTGCCAGAGAAATTTACTCCTAGGCAGAGGAGCATGCTTGTATTCAGACATGGACAGCAGCAGACACTCATATTGGGGTTATCTCATGGAAAGTGATACAGGTGATGACAGCTCATCAGGAAACAGGGAAGGCACCTTCCCAGAGCCTCAATGTCCATGTAAGCACCACCAGAGGAGAGGTGGGCATTGGAAGCTCAGACCCTGGCTTCACGTGTGGCTCCCTCTTGAGACGCCTGGCGCTGCACCTATTGCCATCTTCTGGGGTGGCTTCACAAGGTTCCCTCAGTCCTCACTCCATGGCTTTCCCTGAGTACCTGTTAAAAGAGGCAGCCATGAGACATCTTAAGCCTCTTGCAAGAAGTGAAGGACAAACAAAGGCATCGTTATCCAGTTATGTGCTCTAATTCAGATTAAAAATGTAGAACTTTGGGCGCAGTTTTTTAAGGAGAATCTATGAATGACTAACTGGGCCTGTGTACAGACTCATAACCAAAGCGTTTGTGAACAGGGAGATTAAGTTGCATTGTAGCTCTCTTTGTTAAGTGATAAGTCCTTTGAATATGTAAACAATAGATTATAAGGCCTAGAACAAGTAAAATTAGGTGGTGATTCAGTTCACGCTGGATGTTCTTCAGCTCCTTGTGTAAGTGGTGAAGAGACCTACAGGCTTCCCATGGACCTGGACCCACTCTGGATTTCTTTTGGTGGTTGCTCAGCTCCCCTTACTGTCTACATATAGAATCTGATAAGAGAGTCTTTTCTCAGAGTTATGTATGTGCCTGAAGTGAGTGGTGTCAGAGTTCCATTTAGCTTTCCCGGACGAAGATTTAGAAGAACAGAGAACCTAAAAAATGCTAATTTCCTGCCTGCCGTATTTAAATTTCCTATCTACCAGGTTTAAATTAGGCATACAGGGATGACTGCCTCAAATAATCTAGTTTGTACAGTTCAAACACATTCTTTAACCCAAGACCCAATTCAACAACTATTTTATTTACTCACCCTATTACAATCATTGCAGCCATCAATACAATGCAATTATGCTTAATCTAACACAGGACACCAATTATTTTTACTGATACAGTGGGATATTGACTGCCAGAGAATGGGAATAAAGGTCTATCAAACTAAAGAGAGCAAATAATGACTGGTCCTTCAAATGATAATTCTAATTTCTGAAAAAGCAAAGAAATATCAACCCTTTCTTTTATCTTTTTGCATCATATCATACAGAAAGAGGTCTTGACATTCTTTGAAAGCTGCTCAGAAGCTTCCACATGAGTTATGCATAAAGAGCTGCAGCTGACACATAAAAAGTCTTTAAAAACAATTCTGCGACTGTGGCTAGATCCACTGGGATTGAATAAGGCAGTCTTTAATTATCCCCCCCGCCGAAAAGCTATGGATAGGCAGAATGTTTCCAGAGTTTGGCTAGACCTTGAGAGCTGTTTGTGAAGACAACCCTTTCACATGTTGTAAATGGGATTTAGCCAATTACAGGGATGAGCTTATGCAGTTGCCTGTATGATCAGAACCAAAGACCCTGTGTGGTTGATTTTGGAAAGATTTAATGTATGTGCACACTTTGCAGGCAGAGACCTAATATTGAAATAGACACACCTCTGTGAAAAGTTAAGCATGCCCACAAGCTTTTGCAAGAAGGCTCTGATGCTGTGAATATGTGCAGGAAACCTGTTTAGTACCTCCTCAGTTTACTTCAATCAGAAACCGTGTTAAAAAGTCTATCTGTATTGCTGTAGAATTATACTGTTAGCTGTATAAAAAATAACCTTTTCTTGCAAAAAATTTCCCATTGTTTTAGCAGATTTTTTTACTTTGACAGAAAATGTATTGACCTGATCCTGGGAAAGTGAATATAGTGCTCAACAAACAGTTCCTGCCATATAATTTTGATGTTCATAAAGTTGTGTAATATTTCATATGAAAAGACTCTGTCAACCTCCACTGACTGTTGAATCTTAAAATGATTCATCCACACAAATATATTTTTCAGGAAAGCTTCTGAAGCAGAAAACTGACCTCATTGCAAAATAACAATTTAATTAAACATATGTTTATTTTAGAAGTATGTACATCTCTATATATGTTTATTTTCTCTTTTTTGATTTCTGTGGCTTCTATGGAAATACAATGTTTAACATAGTATGGAAAAGGAAATTAATTAGAAATATATTTTGAAGAATGAACTTCTAAAAGCATGTATTTCTGTATTGCAACTTTTAATGTTTACTTATAACTAAAGAAATAATGAAAGTTAATGTGTGAAATAGTTATAATTGTCAACATTTCTCACTTCTGAATCATTCAAACTTTATATTTCCAATAATCTCAGTCCAAGTTTTATCTTCAGATTTTCATCTCAGTATACCTGAATGTTTTTGCCATGTACCAATGGGAAATTTGATTTCTATTCCTGCCTTTTACAATTTCTCTTGCTCTTCATGGGAAGAACCATCCATAATAAACTAGGAGGGGAAAGACTGGTTCCACTGGCAGCAAATTAAGCTTTTCCAGTTAGTTCCCTGAAATCAGAGTCAGTTCTCAAGACGTAATTACAGGTATGGATGGATATGTTGAGGTTGGTGTTAAGCCATTGGCTTCAGTGGGGACACATTTCATCCTCAAATGTTTTATTTTGGTAATGTTTTAAAGTATTTGTGTGATTAGGTGTATACAAACACACACATGCAAGAGGTTCCTCTCACTCAAGTTTAATATGGAAGAACACATGGTATGCTCAAAGAAAGAGTGCATGAAGATGGTGTTCTTTGGTTGTTTTTGTTTTTCTAAATAGAGATATAACTTGCAATGAAATTTTCACCTTTTTTTTGTTCTCACTCAGATTAAAAAAAAAAACAAACAACCAAACAAAACCTTTTTCATAAAAAAAAAACTTTCCCCAGCTTGTCTCTGACTGTGTTGTCAGGACCACTGTCTCACTCACGTGATGTTGTATTTTCCCATGAAGCTTTGATAGGAGCTAAACACAGAAACTTCAATTCATTTCTTAGTCCTACACCAGTCAGTATTTTAGAAACTTACAGCCAAATTTACTCTTAAATGTTACAAAGGCCATTGTTGCATAAAGCCACAATTTGTCTAGAACAGATATATTGCTAGTTTAAAATCTTCTGGACTTTGAGCTAAGCTCACAATTTTGTGACCTGCTGCATGTTCACATGTTGTAGTACTCAGTTTGAAAGCTGGGCAGACTGGAGGTGAGTGCAATCCAAATGTGCCAATCCAAGTGCGACCAATTTGTAAAATTGTACCTAGAAAAAAATCAAAATCATAGAATAACCCAGTTTGGGAGTGACCTCAAAAATGTAGGCATGTTTTTATATCTGCTCTTAAAGAACAAAAGAAGGCCCAGCACAAGTATTGTACATCTCTAAAATATCTTAACATCATTAAATGGGATTTAAAGTGGTGTAAAGGCCTTGAAACAGTCTGATTTCACCTTTGCTGACACTGAGCTATGGATTTTCAAAATGAAGCACTATAAACCTCTGCAAAGCATGAAGACCTGAAAATTTTAGCAGATATTTTCCATGAAATGTCTGCAGATGGAGACAAAAAAAATATCCTGTAGGTATTGGTGCGCAGAGTGTCTAATGCTGCTGCAGTATCTGGATGAAACCAGACCCACCACATTGATATGGATTCTAATCAATAATACGATGGAGCAGAGAAATATATCCCAATACTGACTGAGCCCTTCACTGTAAAATTTCTGTTGCCATTTAGAGTCCATGATAAAGAATTTCAGTTCACAGATGCAAAAACCTTTCAAGAGAGTGATGCTACAAATTAGACACCTCAGAAGCACTGACCTAAAAAAAAGCTACTCCTCCCCTAAATGTAACTTTTGAGGTTTCTTATATATTTAAGGGCTATTTCCCCTGTCATCACTCTAATTAGTGCCAAGGAAAAGTGCTGTGCTGCCCAAGAGGAATGCTGTAGCTTTTTGCTGAGTCCAGTTGTTCTAAGCAGCTTGGACAACTTCTGGTCCTGTTAAGTAGTTATATGTTATCTCCATAAACCTACTGGGTCACGGATGCTCTTTGACTATTTTCTTTTATTTTTAGTTGCTAAATCAGTTAAAAGAAGGAATGATATAACACTGTCCTAAGATCACTATTCCAAGTGAGCAATTGCTGCTGTAGTTGCCATAGGGATACTGAATGAATTCAGATGAGGTAGGAGATATCCAGAAGGCTCTGTGAACATGAGTTTCTCTTCAGGCAGCCCAGTGTGACCAAAAGATGGGAGCATTCCATAAGGCTGGGCTGAAATGGCCATCTGGCTGTCAATGTGCTGCTTCAGCCAGAGATGTGGTCACCTTGCTCACCATTAAAAGTGGAACTTGGCCTCTCAGGTGATTTTTAAAACATTACCACAAGTTTCCTAGGAGCAATACTTAGAAACAGCTACTTGCTGTGAAGACGAAAATACCACCAATACTGCATTCGTAATAAATCCACCAAGAAGTGTGGAAGCTGCATACATATGAGACCAAGTGGTGTATTTGGGGACCGATGGAATCTAATTTTAATATACTAATATTTGGAGAGGAATAGCTCCTCCACAGAGGAAGGAGCTGTTATATAGAAGGTGTTCAACACTACGACAGAGACAAAGAATCTTTCCGTGGATAAGAACTGATGAGTGAGCTGCCTCTCAGTTCAACTTATCGATGGCATGGGGTGAAAGTGGTCAGCTGCATGGACTGGTGATCACTTTTAGTGTAGCTGTGTACTTGCTTCTATTCAAAACAGGGCTGAATCAAGGCACTAGTCATTATGGATAGAGCCTGTAAATGCAATGACTTGCTTGCCTAAACATCCTCAGAAACCACTGGTGAACTTACATGATAACTTGGTGGCACAAACCAGCACTCACAAGCTCTACCTTTGGAGCACCATTTGGTCCCCACCTACTCATGGAAAGAGATGGATCCTATAGCCTTAGGCTCCTCAGATTTATACTTTCCACTGGAAGCTACAGAGAAAGACCGATGACATTTATGATGACAAGAATCAACTCTGCCCTCAGGTGCTTATTCACAGTTGTATGTAAGGACTGAGTTTAGCACTAAATTATTTGGTTAAAAATACACAAATAAGTACAGCTTCAGATTGCACATTTTTCGACATGGACACAGCTCTTAATTACTATGGCATGACTAGAGCCTTGGCTATTCTGAATGGATGTATTTTAATTGTCTCCAGAGAAATTGTAGTTATTTGCTTCAGGTCACTTAGACTACCAACTCAGACTTTCAGCCCCCAAAATGCAAATTTGTGCTGGGAAAAAACCACGCTGGCTGGGTGTAGGCTGCAAATCTAATGCTATTTCAAAGTGGTGTTATCCCAAGCACTGTGCATTGGATGTATTAGCAGTGTAAGATACTCTTGAAAGGATTAACTCTAGATTGTTTACCCAAGTTTGAGCCAGGATAATTCATTTGGAATAGTAAAAGGTATGAATGGGATTTTATGAGAACAGATGTAAACATTCCCCAACTAAATGGAATGAATTAGCAGCCATGGGGTAATCAGAAGACATGTGGTTCACTGATAAATAAATGCACAAAATCTAACATGTCTTGCTCAAGAGTGGACTAGATGGCAGCAGTTTCTCTATTCCCACTCACCAAAATACTGTCTGTCCTTCCTATTCACAGCACCTCTAAGCTTAAAGCTCTGCAACTTCTAAAATGTCCTCCCCCTCCTCATTTTTAGGGTTATTATCGTATTATTAACGCTATGAATTAGTACCTTTCAAAGTTGTCTGATGGAGGTTAATTAATCCCTTTTAAACCACTCAAGACTTAATTAAAATAAACAAACATTATCATATCTATCTTCCAGCTGAAGGAGATGAATCACAGAAAAGTTAAGTTGCTTCTAAAGTCATAAAACAAATCAGTAGGCAAATCAGGAGGAGAGGTAAGCAGCCCTGGACTTCTAGACTCCCACTGTAATGATTACATTAGCCTGACTTCCTAGAACCAGTATGTCTGAATGAGATAATTTTATTCAAAAGAGTTCTCAATTATATTCACATTTAGGCTTGATTCCAGTATTGCTGTAGCCAGTGGGAAAACAGCAGCAGATTTTGGTGCTAATGTATCCTTTTCAGTGAAAGGAAAGACTACTGTGAGACAGTGTGGGTGAAATCATTTTCCTAATGGTGTATTTTTCTAATGGTATCAGGTGTTAATATAATAAACTTGCAAGAAAGGCCAGGTGCTGTCTTCCGGTATGATCTCACCTTCCTTGTAAATGAGCCTTTACCGTGTCTCTGACTTCCTTGGTCAGGCACACCTCCCTCCGCCCGCTCTCTGGCCTCTCCAGCCTCGCCGTATCCACAGCCAGGGATAACAGACGAGGATGGGGAATACCGGATGCAAGAAGGGTCACTTGACCATTCCTTGCTGTTGCTGTGGTCCCTCCCCTGCTTTCCAGCGCCTGGTGACAGAGTGCAGGGAAGAGAGGCGGGCGGGCGGGCGTGGAGGAGAGCTGCTGTCACACGTGGGTAGAGATGCAGCTCCTGCCTGGGGGCTGATGGAGGGGGGAAGGCCCCCAAGATCTGGTGCAAGAGACCCCAGCCAGCAGGAAGCAGGGTATGCTGCAGGTTCTTCGGGGACAGTGGCCTCTGCAGGATTTATGCAGAGTACCTAGCCTCAAACCATCCCTTGGGACTCCACAATAGACAGAAATAACATGGGCAACAGCTTTCTGAGAGATATTGAACATACCCTCCATCACCCCAAGGAGCAAAACCATACCAGGGCAGGTCTACCAGGCCTTCCTCCTGCTCCCTCCCTGAGGCAATAGGATAACCATCTGTATGCCACTCTGATATGTCAGCACTAAACACCCAGTTTGTACATGACACGCTTTATCTACCATTCTGTACACAGCCTATTGACACATGACAGTGGCAGCAGGACCTCAGCGATTTTCCTGATTTCTCCTGTTTATCCCTGATTTCCACTGGCACAAGAGAAATGGATCATTGCTAGGCAGCTTTTTACAGAGTAACTGGACCAACAGTGGAAGGAGAAAGAGCCTGCATTTAGTTTCTGCTTGAAAAATATCAGTGATGAAAAGGCCTTGTGCTAAACTTCTGTGATGGTAGACTTTCACCCTGCTGGAAGTAGCTTAGACCAGACAGTTGAATAATCCTTACTATTAAGAGCAGATTTAAAATATCTTAATCAATGCAATCATACACACAAAAATTTCAGTGTAGCTGTAATCCTCATTAGCACATGACACCATGCCTAATTTCACCTGCAATTACCTGGATGGGCCATGTAATTATGCCACATAATTACTTGTGCATTTTACGAATGAAGTTGTGTGTCTGCAGCTCAAGATGATGTAGCTCTTTCATGTCAACCAAAGTCCTCTGGTGCATTTTCCATCATACTCATGTTCTTGTTTTTTAAAAGCAAGGGCCAGAAGTTGGAAAAAAGTCAACCAAGAGTGCAAGAAAAAAATCAAACATTTTGGTTTAGGTAGTGAATTTTGCTTTAGGAGGTTAGGATCAATTGATGGGATTTATTGGCAGAAGCTTGTTTAGAACCTGTAAACAATTATAAGTGAAACCTGTTATTGCTGGTATCTATCAAACCTCTTAATATGCTCTAGGCTCTCTCTGAAGGCATAAAGAGATAAACAAATAGGAAATTCCCAGGCAGGAAATAATGCCAGGCCATGTTCTCAGCTGTATCTAAATCTACTCAGTGCAGCACATAGCAGGAATTACACTGGTGTCAGCTATAATTCCCAAATACACGGTGATAATCTGTTTCAGTCTCCACATAGGTTTACAATATAGACCTTATCATAGTTTACACTATGGAAAAGCAAGACTACCTCTAGAGGCCAGCTGTGTCAACTCTGGCTGCTGGACTCCTGCCCAAATTGTATAGGCAGTGCACAGGTATCACCTGTAAAGACAAAAGGCTTGATAGGGCATTGCCTTGTATCTTACTCTGCCCTCTAATTGTATTTGTTCAAACAGGAGCGGGTATAAAATGCCACATGTCTGATTGTGTTGGTCTGCAGTCCCATGCAGGGAGTGGGAGCAGAGTTTTACAACTAACTGATGCTGCATTCATTTGTCATTCAAAAAAAAAAAAAAAAAAAAAAAAAAAAAAGAACAAGATCTCAAAGAGAACCATATTAAAAATATATTTCATATGACCTCACTCGAAACATTTTATTCTGGGTTAGCATCTTTTAATCATTTTATTGTTTCTTCAACAAGAGGAAAGCAGTTTTATAACAAAAGCAGTTAGAGAAAAGAATTCAGTTGGAATAAAACCTGCCAAGAAGAAATGCAGTCATTCAGTAAAGCAGTGAAACAAAGTCAAATTCACACCATGTTTTCCTCATCCCAAAAACAAGGTATGTGCCAAAACAAATTTAGGTGATTAATATGCTCACCAGTAGTGCCAGGTCAGCTTTATTTTTAGTAAGTAACATAGCCCTTAAGTTCCTACAAAACAAAGCCCATTACAGTGAGTGCAAGCTCAGCCCTAAACACATGGGACAAAAGGTAAGGTAAATGGAGAGGGAAGCCACCTACAGAGCTATAATCCCAACCACTGGCTCAGCCTTTGGAAAATTATGCAGTTCTAATGGGTGCACTTTCCCTGGGACGTGTGAGTAGCTCAGTTGTTCCTTGTGTGAGAATCTTCTAATGGTTGCAGGTAGCTGCATCTTGCTCTCTGTTGGGGGCGAGGGTATTTGGACAAGATGAAGAGAGAAAATATACAAAGGAAATGCCCAGAGACAGAAGTTGCAGTACCTTTATATAGTGTGACAGTTAATGTCAGTCTAGAAATCTTAACATTTGGCTTTGTGTATGGGCTCTTGGTAGCCCATTAAAAAAGAATGAAGTAAGGTGAACCACCATCATTAGTTTTCTCTTGGGTGCTAAATCAGACCAGAGTCAGCTGAAACCAAAACTTCCTTTATTGAAAGGACATTGTGGGAATCTTAACCCCAGTGCTAGTCAGTACATTCTCAAAAATATTAGTAACATATTTGCAGAGACGTAAAAATCTAAGGCAAACTATTTTGCCATTTTTATGTGAACATCTATTTATACTTACACTTCAGAATTCCTGAGCAGTTTTGCTCCTAATTTAGATTATAATTTGCTTTTTTTTTTTAATAGCTAAGGCTGATATTTAAAAAGGCATTTTAAGTGTTTGCTTCTTAAACAGTTTTAAAAACATATCCAAGGTCCTGTTTTTCATGTAGAAAGAAGAGTTTACAGTAGCGTACTGGATAAAGCTTACAATGAAATCTCCTGTCACTAAATCTGTGGCAAAGTGACAAGATCTATTTCATGCAGTAATCTAAATGTGTAGATTTCAAAGCCCTTGAGGAAAGGGGGTGTAATCATCAACACTGATGATCACTGCTGATGGGGAACCTCAGGAGATAAAGGGATTCAGTGAAGGTCATCCAGCACGCCAAGACCTGAACTGCCCCCTGCTCTCCTTGGAGCTAGGCCAGCACTCAATCCCATGGGTGCTGCTGTCCTGCTGCTTTCACAAGTTGATATATATTTTTTTTTGCTTCAGATAGTTTGGAGCTAGGAGTGCAGCATTCAGTCAGAGTGCATGCACATCCTTCCCCACCCTGCCCCATGCTGTCTTTTTCCCACTCCTCCCACATTTACTATGTCTGTGATAATTTTTTTTTTACAAGGATTTGCTGGAAGCAATGATTGATAATGGGAAAGTACTCTGAAGGCTGCAATAAACAAAAACCATCATTTGGGTTTAACTGATGTATTCATCACCTTGCTTTGCATAAAAATCCTTGTCTTCAGCTCTCTTCTATCATGGGCAAACAGGTCATACCATCTCTTTTATAAATGTATCACTTTACCAGGTAGTTTTCCTTCCCTCATCTTCCTCCTGGAAGGTTGCTCCAGAGCCTCTCTGATGCAGGAGGTAGAAACTGTTGTCAGCTTACTCATAGCTGGTTTTGGACCATCTGCTTCCACGCCAGCATTGTCCTTTGGGTTAAACACACTCCTAAGCTTTATGTATCTCTGAGCCTGTGCTCCCCACAGGCCGATGTTTGCTATACTGAACGAGAGAAGTTATACAATGCATTAGTCTAATGAACATAGGGCAAAACACCAACTTCCTTCTGCTCCCCTTATCTCTAGCTAAATACTATTTAGATGGCTTAAGTAAGATATAAACTATGGAGTGGTCCTTGGCTCTGTTGTGCTGTGCATGGGCTGCTTAGACCTCCACGGGAGATGGCAAAAGGGAGGAGATCTTGCAGGAGTTTGGGATTACCATGATTGTCATCCTACTCTCTGATTATGATTTTTTCAGGCTGAATCAGTGTCCTTCCTCCACCACCCCAACACAAGCACGGATCTCTGTCTCCCCTGGATTGCCCTCTCTGTGTCCTCATAGTAGTTAAATGCCACAGCCCCCTTTATATGCTGCTCAGTGGAGGCTTTCTGAAGCTAACTTGGAGATCCTGCTGCCTTGAGACATGCTCCAGCTTCATTCTGAGTATGCTCTCCAGTTATTTCTCTCTCCTTTTTCTCTGGATGACCTAAGAGCCTGTGGAGCTCTCTGCTATGGCATTTGTTACAAATTCAGTATATCTAATACACAGTATTTTCTTTGAGAAATTTGCTTTTGAAGTTATTTGTTTTCTGTCTATGCCTTTGATGGATTTCTAACTCTCACTAGAAATGTGCTGAGATAGAGGTAGCTTTTGCACTGATTATCTGCAGTTTTGCATTAGAGATCTGTATACTTTTTTCTGACCAAATCCAATGTAACCAGGTGAATATATCTCCCTTATTTCTTATTCCCATGGACATTTCCTTGACATTGCAGTGCTGATGATTTGATTTACTTCTTGTATTCCTTCTGCCTTCTAATAGCATGTCTGAGGGGCCTTTGAAACAACTGGCTATTCACCTCATGGTGTTGCTGAGCTTTCCTCCCATCTTCTTTGTAGACTCCTTGGACTCCATCATCAATTCAGGTTGGATACTGTAAAACACAAGTATTGAAGTATAGAGTGTGTCCATGACTATATGAGCTCTGCCCCAGCAAATTGTTATGAAGCTACAGATAAACAGAAAATTTTGCTAAATTAGGATGTGCCTAAAGAGAAATTCAGGATTCACAAAATGGTGAATCACAGGAAAACATAGATAGGCCCACCTTCTTGTTCTAAAATGGCTAGGAATTATTAAAGAACAATTGTATTTTAAAATGGAAAACCAACTTTCCAACATAAACTCCTTGCACCTAGTATACAAATCCAAGCCAGCATTTGCCTGACTAACCCATTATCAGATCCTTGGTAGAAGATGGAGATTTGCTTTTGCTCGCTCTTTTCAACTTATGGTTTAGCAGCATTACTAAGAGGAAGAATGAAGAAGGAAAGAAAGGGAAAAAGGAAAAGCACATGTAAGAAGCAATTTCAAAAACACCTCAAACCATCAAAAGATACGTGTTCCTCTTAACAGTGAAGAATATTTGGGAATGAATAAAAAAAATTTCTGGAAAGCTACACTGCTGTTATGACAACGCTATAAATCCAAGGTAGGACCTATCTAATATTATATAGATATCTGTGGTGTGGGTATCTCATCTGCAGATATCCACAGCTTAACAAGTCATTCCAGGTTTCCTCTGAGTCCACAGAAGGCAAAATAGGCACATTGAGGGCATGATTCACTGCATCTACTGTAGGTCTAAAATATGTGGTATAAATCACGTCCTGTAAGTGCCTGATTCCTTCCACTGACTGTAAAGAAAAACTAGTCTCGATGTAGGTATCCATACCCTGTAGGCCTTTGAAGATACACGGAGTGGGTGTCAGATCAGACTCACAGTGTGCTTAAGTACAAGGAGATTCAGAGAGAAAACCTGAAGGGGGGCAAGAAAAGCAATCAAACATAGGCAAGAAATGTTGGGGCAGGTAACTGAAGACATTATCAGGTTGATCATAGATTAGTCAGAAAAAACACATAAGTTGCAAGGCATTGCAGCTTGGACCATCTGACCGTACAAAATGAGTATGATGGATGTATTAAAGAGACAGAAGAACAGTGTTAGTAAAAGACTACAAAACAAGCATCTCCCTAGTTTAGTCCATGTCTACATTCCTTCCTACCTGCAGCCTTTTACCTTTTTATTAGTGTTTTTGGCAAGAATTAAGTGAAGTCTGAATTTGATCTTTTTGGACAAAGCTTTGCGTCTCCACTGAATCCACAGAATGTCTTCAGCTGATCCAATGCAAGTTAAACCACCCCACATATCGATGGATTTAAAATGTTCTGATGTCAGTGGAGGTACAGTTTTTGATCTGTACAAATCCCCCATGGTCAATTTTTGCCTTGACATTGGTTCTTTTCTCATTTATTCTCCAAAAGTGGTTCTGGTTCTCTTGGGGTGGTGGCACCAGAGAGGTCCCTTCGGAGGGGAGACCAGTGAGCAGCTGTTGATGTGTCACATGGTCATAGAGTTCACCACTGAATTTGGCCCAGAGTCTGAAAAAAGAGATGGGTTATTAATTAGGGAACTGTCCTGCAATTTACTATCTCATAGATAACAACTTCAGCAGGATTCTGAAAATATTAATGCAAACTACTGGATTGTTTTTAAATGTCTTCAGAGCATCTGCACAGATGTCATGTAACATACAAGTACAGGGAAGCTTGAATTTATCTTAAGAGATTTAACTTGTTTTTCCCCAAAAAGTAGAAGTACTCACAATAGATTTTCTTTCAGAAAATAATTAACTCAGTCTTAATTTGTGTTTCAGTTTGGACTGATGGCTGTTTCCTGTGTGTTCTTTTCTATAAAACCTCTCAAGGAATTTCATAATTCCAGAATGGCTTTTTTTATTGACACCCATTTTCCCAGAGTACTCTTTTCTTCATCATTTGGCTACAGTTTTAGATCATTTATTTTTATTGACAGTGAGACTACTCCATTTGTTTGACTTTTTCAAACATTAGTTGCTATAACTGTCATTTAGACTGCCAAGGTTTCCTCATTTACACAAGAAATCATCCCATTCACCTCTCTAGGAAAAGGCAAGTCAGATCTGTCATTTGTTGCTTTCAAGAAGAAAAAGAGGAGAAATGGTAGCACCACCTCACTGGAATTGCTCTTTCTGACTTACAACTGTCACTACTGAGGACTCAGGGAAGGTGGGCAAGGGCAACCACCCTCCATGTTATTGTCCCAAAGCTTCTTACAGAACAATGATGATGTAACCTTTAATCAAAAATTATTTCTTACCAGCCTTTTCCATGATTGACCACTGAACTATAACAGAACACTGTCAAGATTTGGGCATCTTCTAGAGCATTTTTAAATCAAGGATTTCCAGTGGGTAGATGGAAAAGCAAAGCATACTGAGGATGTGGGATAAGCAGCCAGTGACAACAGAAGAATGGCTGCCTGTGATTTTGGTGGATGGGATTTAGTGTCCACAATCGTTCTCTGTTCTCTGTTTCTGAGACTCAAATCTCTAGCTGGAATCCAGTAAATTGGATCTGGCTCTTCAGGGAAGGAGGAAGAACAGCTTCAGAAAACAGACTTTTACAGGGTTATCAGCATTAGTGATTTTTTTCTTGTATTTTTCAGCATCCTTGTTCATGAGGCCACCACAAACTCTTATTAGGCACAGACCAATGCGCATGGGACAATTAATTATGAGTGTCAGAAAGTTCACCTCATCTCATTTAATGACCACTCTGATCACCACACATAGCTTTCTACTGGGGAAAGACTGTAAATTATTAAAAATGAAGAAAACAGTTGAGTTTCGAGGTTTTATCACCAGAAATTAGATTGCATTTTTCTTTAGTTAAAAGTTACTGAAAATAATAATTGGTTTTGTCTTGCTCAGATTCTTACTATCAAGAGAATTGTTTCTTGCAGATAAGGCATCAATTACTTGATGACTTTTGCCCCTTTTAAATCAGCAACTGATAAGCATTATTAGATGCAGAATCAGAGGAAGCCTTAAAGATATGATCTACATCCTATGCATCTGTGCCTAACACAAATGGAGAAAATAAAAAATAATCCCAAGGAAAGAATATACACAATGAAAAATAAGATCCATATTTTGCTCTCTCTTTTATGTCTCTGTAATCTTGATTAGTACTCAGTTTGAGGGACTAGATCTACCATGTTTCCTCTTGTGTTTTCTTTATTTTTTTCTGTTCCCCATCTGAGAAGGATGCACTGGGAATGCAGGCCTGAACCTACATTTCATGCAGATTAATATAGCTCACAGAAATCAACAAATCTACAATGCTCTAAGCTGCTAAGGATCTTTTCCTACATCTTATTTATATATTTTCAGGATGGACATAATATCTTAGTTCATATTAAAGTGTAGAGTTCATCATAGTGCTAATCTCTAAGACACAGGCCTGCCTATCTCCTGTGATAAAGGAATTACATTTCTTCTGTTGTGATGATAAAAATCTACTATTCCTGGGAAGATGACTTGCTGGAACCTGAATAGATTGATCATACCCTACTCTATGGTAGGAATTGAAGAGATGTGACTGCTGACCTAACCAGAAAAAGAGATCTCTGGTGTTAGTGCAGTTAAGATAGCAAGACTCTGCTGGTGTCACTCACAGGTGGATAGTGTTGGTTTTATTATGTGTGTGTGGGCTTGACCCTGGCTGGATGCCAGATGCCCACCAAAGCACTATCCCTCCCCTCCTGGAGAGGGGAGAGAAAATAAAAGGAAAGGCTCATGGGTCAAGATGAGGACAAGGGGACATCACTTGCCTCTTACCATCGTGGGTAAAACAGACTTGACTTGGGGAAAATAAAACCAAACCCTCCCTTCTTCCCAGCCTCAACTTCACTCTTGATTTCTGTACCTTCCCTCTCCCAGAGATGCAGGAAAATTGGGGGCTGTGGTCAGTTCATCACATGTTGTCTCTGCTGCTCCCTCCTCCTCAAGTGGAGAACTCCTCACACTCTTCCACTACTCCACTGTGGGATCCCTCCAACAGGAGACAGTCCTCCACAAACTTCTCCAACAGAAGTCCTCCCTGCGGACTGCAGTTCTTCAGGAACTGCTTCAGCATGTGTCCATTCCAGAGGTTACTGTCCTTCAGGAACTGGCTGCTCCAGCATGGGTCTGCCACAGGGTCACAAGTTCTGCCCACAAACCTGCTCCAGCATGGTCACAGCTCCTCTCAACACAGGTTCACTGGTCCTGCCCAGAGCCTGCTTCAGTGCTGTCACAGCCTCCTTTGGGCACGGGATCCTCCATGGGCTGTAGGGGGACATCCTGTCCCACCATGGTCTGCACCACAAGCTGCAGGGGAATCTCTGCTCTGGCACCTGGAACATCTCCTCCCCCTCCTTCTGCACAGACCTCGGTGTCTGCAGAACTGTTTTTATCACACATTCTCACTCTTTGGCTGCTGTTGCCCAGGTTTTTGTCTCTCCCTTCTTTAATGCATTATCCTAGAGGCTCTGCCACCATGGCTGATGGGATCGGCCTTGGCCAGTGGTGGGCCTGTCCTGTAGCCATCTGGCATGGGCACTGTCAGGCCTGGGGGAAGCTTCTGGCATCTTCTCACACAAGTTACCCTGTAACTTCCCCTCTACCAGAACATTGCCCCGCAAACCCAATACAATGCTCTGGCAAAAAAAAAAGAATTACAAGTTTGTTACTGTTATTGTGGCCATGAAAAATGCATGGATCAAGTATGGGGTACCAATCAATTGCCACAATATGTATTGGAAAAACTGTAATAATTTCCAGTAGGCAGAGTTCAGCCCTGTCATAAGATTTAACCCAGTCCACTGTTCACTCCTGATTTTTCCTGAAGCCTGTCAAACATGGAGAGGGAACTAACAATGTGCCCAGCTCAGAGGTTTGGTATCTCTCAGCTTTCTTCCTGCTACCCTGTTTCTCAGGGACCTCAAACTGTACTAACAAGACACAGATATGTTGAGTGACCAAAACAGAGGTGTTCCCTTATCCATGTGGTTGACTGTGGAGCTTTGCCAAGTTGTTTGTTGGGGCTGTATGACATGCTCCTCAAGTGTTGGGAAAGCAGGGGATCAGGAATACTGGACAAAAATTTCTGCTTATTTGATGGAAGAGTGAGGTATGGTCTGTTCAGGTCTAAAGGCTGAATAATGTTGGTGCAAAGAAGTGGTTCTTAGGCAATGGCTTGCAGGCATCACTGTGCCCTAAAACTGGGACTAAGAGCAAAGTATAAATTGTCTGCAGCACATCACCTACTCAGCAGTTTTGCCCACGGCCAAGTCACAGGTCTCTGTCTTAACCAGTAAATATTCAGCCTCTTTTAAAGAGACCGTGAACATAATTTATGAAATGATCACTTTTCAAACAAATATTTATTTATTTTTAGGCTCCTGAGTGCATTTTCTCTTTTTATTGATATTACTTCACACTTCTAATGCCTGAAATATTTCCAGTTGTAATTATGAAGTGGAATATTTCTTTGTTGTTTCTGTTTGAGTTTTATGGTCTGGATAGCATTTAGCCATAGTGAATGTCTGCCATTTGTATTCATTATTTACTGTTTATATTACAACAGGAGAGTCTGAGAACTGGACAGCTAATACATCAGATGGATTTGCCAGAAGTGCGCATAACAAGCTTTGCTCCAGGCGATTGTTGAGGGCTTCTCCAAGTCAACGCTGCCAGGAGCAAAGTCAGGATCCCTGAGTGCACAGTGCAAGCTGCCAGGGATAGAGCCACATCGTTGAGCAGGGAGGTGAAAGCACCAGCATCAGGGTGGCTGCCAGAAAGGTGGAGGAAGAGGGAGTCTAAAACATTTTAGAGTTTTCTTGCTAAACCATACTTTGAGAAATACAGAGTCAGAAATGTTGCTTTGCCCTGCAGGGCAGTCCTGAGGAACAGCCATGGAAATGGGACTTGGAGAAGGCAACACAGGTAAATTGTTTTGCCTGGCATGAACCTGCCTTTGCCACTAAAAGTGGGAATAAAATGTAGCTCCTCGTATTCCTAGCTCAGCACATTACTCAATGACACTGTCCTATTTGCTCAGCTTTCCAAAATGGCTGTGCTCACCCCGCCATCCCCAGCCCCCAGTGAAGTAGCAAGCCACCTACGATATTTTTTCTGCCCTAGTTTCTTTAAAAAAAAAAATCACAACACCGCCAACCGCTTTTGCACAGCAGTCTTGGTCGTCTTTCACTACGCTGGTCCATCCAGCCTGTTATTTAAGTTCTCCCTGAAAAAAATCCCACCACTTTCTTCCACAGTGCCCACACAAAGTGAGTCAATGTTCTTTTCCATTCATCTCAGAGACACCAGGATTGCATCCAACATATTTTCTGAAAAAAAAGACAAAAAGGAAGACGCATGGGTAAAACCACCAGGACATTCATATAAATCAGCTGAATAGTTGCACAACTGTGTTTCTACAACCCTTAATCTTCCTCATTCACACTCCCTCTACTATCAGAGATACCATGTGGACCTAGGTGGTAACTATTAACTTTGTGCATAACGGAATATTAAAAAAACCCAAACATAGTAGCAACTTTTTTCCCCATGTGATCATGCTTTTCTTCCTGAGATGGGTTACCCAGTTAAAGAAAGTTCCCCCCTCGACTCCTGTAGAAGTCTAGGTCCTGGGTGGTCATTCCATCTCTGCACAGCTGTGAGAGTACAGGCCTCATGGACTCAGACACCAACACAAAAGCTTAATTTCTGTGATACAGATCTCATTTGTTTCTGTATTGTGCTTTCTGCATGTTGCATGTCAGCAAGTTTCAGACCTCAGCCAGACTTTAACAGCCCTGGTGCATCTTCGTGGGGTTTCTGAAAGGTAGAAGCAACAGTTACCCCAATTTTACAGCTAGGATATCAGCATGCTGAGTGGCTGTGTTCTTTGTGCCTCTTTCTTCAGAAAACCAGAAGAAAAAGCAGGACCATCTTTGAAACATGGCCCGGGAGCTTCTGTGAGCCCCAGGGGCAGTGCTCCATGGTCGGCAGCAGGATGCTGGCTGGGGGGAGCATCTGTGGAGTGTGACCTGGCCATGGCTCCAGGTTGTGGTGGGGGAAAGGCACCTGTGCTGTGCCCAGCACAAGCAGGGAGCCTGGTAGACACTGTTTGGCACACTACAGCTCTCTAACCCCCTCAGCACATAGCTGCTGGCTGAACAGCATTTCTGAAAAAAAGCCCCAAAACAAAACAAAACAAACCACACCTAAAGACCAAACAAGCTGTTTATTTATAAGTTTCTAAAATGTATGAATTTTAGGTACCCAACTTGTTTTATAAAATACATTCAGATAAAAAAGAATGGCAGTGTAAACATGGAGATGTCAAAGCAGGCTGTTTCCCATCAAGACAGTTCAGAAAACTTACATTCTGTTAAATTCTGCAAAACCCTTTCTGTAGAAAGCCCCTGTGAAGGTGGGGCTTCTTCCAGTTTCTGAGTAATTATGGTTGGTAATAAATTTTCAACTTCTCTGAAGTTAAATTGTATAGCTGATTTCAGTGAGACGGGGATTTGGACTCATGGTCTGGACAGCACTGGTTTTGACAGACATAGCTTTCCTGGTATTCCAAGAACAGCGTTGTTGTTGAGGTTTTCACAATTCAGAATAATATAATGCCAATTGTTTAAAAAAAGCTTAAAGCTGAAAATCATTTGCTATTTTTAAAACAAATAGTCTGACCTCTTGCCTTTGTATTAAGTCACAAAGATGAAGTAAATGTGAACCATTCTTCTGCTGTCAACAATTAGAAAAACTGTATCTGAATATGCTTAAAGTTATACCAAGGTACAAGATATGCTTATGAAAACACAATGCAAAAATGTTATGCTAACTGATCATTTCTGCAGTAAGAGCATATTGCTGGACTTTCAGAGACAACATGCATGTGCTAAAGGAATCGATGTGCCACTGCTCTGTACAATTCACCTCTGTATAGAGGGCCCCATGCAACACTTCTGAAGTGTGTTTTAAGGATGAAGTCTTGCAGATGTCTCCAACTGAGCAGGAAGGAAGATTTCATCCTCTCCAAGAAGAGACTTTAGGAGTGATCATCAATAAAACAGTGAGAAAGCTCACTTTACCTTGTATCTAGCCCTCCAGAAATCCAGGGAAGAAACCGTTTAAGAGTAAACAGGTCAGGTTTTAGCTCCTCTGAACTGCCAGCTGGCTTCACCCACTGGAGTATTCTGAGCTTTGCACTGGGTCTGTACATTGGGTTAGCACTGAAGTGTGAGTGAATCACAGGGAAATGATAGGCCACAACTTAAAAACAGAAGGAAGGAGTCCTGCCAAACAGGAATAATTGGCTGCAGGCATGAGCTTTCCCCAGTCTCTGGCTCATTCGTTTCTGCAGAATGGTTCTACAAAAGCGTCAACATAAATTTGACATTCTTATGGAAAACCACCTCTAGGTGGAAGTGTTGACCCTGCAGACAGAGATGAGATCATAAATATCTATGTGGCAGGAGTGATGGCAACATTTTTTTTAAAACTACTTCCGCCAATATTTTGCTTGAAACTGTAATTAGATGAGGTGCCTTGAGATTTATACACCTGTGAGCAGGCTGCAAAGCTCACTGGAGCCAGGAATTTGTTTCTCTCTGGGCCCAGACCCAGTGCCTATGGTTCAAAGAAGCACTTCAAAGGACATTAGCCTGGGTGAATGCAGCAGCAAAGGTGCATTTTTGGTTTTAAACATGCTTATGTGCAGTCCCCAGACTCTGTGCTTGCCATCTTGACCATGTTTTGATTGACATTGCAGCCTAACCCTGTGGTTCTTGGCTTATTCAGTGCCACAGAAACTTTTGATTTTAACTGGACAAGACAAGAACATGGTTGCTGCTTCCCTTTCCCTCTTTTGAGAACAAATTGCGAACTCCTGATTCCATATTTGAGTAAGTCATTCAAAGGATGAGTCCTGTACTTCAACTGCTGCAGATTTTCAGTGATATGTAAGACTAGGTACTGTCTCTATTACTGCCTTGTAGAGTGAAGGTGTGACTCAGAAGGGACCAGAAACCATCCTTCTCAGACTGATTTCTGCACAGATCTGAGAATAAGATGGACTGTTTAGTTCACTTTTCTAGGTGATTGTGACACTTCTTCCTTTCTTTTCAGATGTCCCACCTTGCCCTCTTAATGTTTTAATAACGATAAATCATTTCAGAAAGGTTTCATTTTCTTTATTTATCTTTCTGTTTGTGTTTTATACTGAAACCTGATAAGGGCTTCTTTTGGGTTAGGCCAGTATTTTCATAAACAGCTAAATGACACTGGAGTATAGCTGAGCACTGTTTTTCTACAGGTATGTTTTATTTACTGTCAAACTCGTTGTTTATATCAACTTAACATGTCTCACTGACCATCTGTCATGCAGCAGAGAGTCTGGAAGGGAGGTGAGACTATTGCTGGTACATCTTAGAGCTCTGTGGTCACAGCTTGTGCCTACCTACAGGGACCATGGTTCAACTCCACTTTCTACCTGAGTGAATTTGCTTGTGTCTCTTACCCATCTGATGAGAGCCATAAATGCTGTACTACCAGGTATTCTACGTGCAGCCTTACTGATCCCTGCTGGTGGCTCTGTTCCTCACTGTCTGAAATAATCCTTCGGATTAGAGCAAGGTTAAGCTGAGAGCAAGGTTAAACTGAAAGCGAGATACCGATAGAATAACTTTGGATCTGAATTCACGGCCAGGTAGTAAAGCTTGTGCCAAATGCTTTGAGCATCACCTGAACCTCTAGGAATGACTGTGACATTCGTGCAGCACCTAGGCAGTGTTTCCATCAGCACAGTTACTCCTCACTAGCTTCCAGTGAAGGACTGTTTCATTTTCTCATCATCACCATCAGAGCATGCCTTAAAACAAGTTTCCCAGATGCCATTGAATTGTGTCCCATGAAGGTGTTTGTGTGCGTATGAACAACCAAGTCAATGAGAGAACTGACTTCCATCCACTCTGGAGTGAGACATTAACTAATCCAGGCATAAATCAGTATAAGTAATATGTTCTTTGGAGGGAGGTGGCCAAAAGAGGAAGAGAGAGAACTAACCCAGAAAGCAGATGTTGTCAGAGACTGGACAGCTCTCCAAAGGGAGATGGGAGTTGCTGGACACAAAATAAATATTTTGCAGCCCACTGGTAAAGAAGGATATATCATGTTTATGTATTTTATATCTTTATATCTATCCTTATGTATAATAGATGTGTACGTGTATTCTCTATGTATCTCTCTCTCTAGATTTGCACAAACATAAAGTTTGTTTCCTTAGTCAAGATAAGCTCAGATCTATTACAAAACATCAGCTATTTCATGAGCACCTTTATACTTTCCATGAGGGTGTACACAGCTGTGATGGTTTGTGGGGAAGGGAGATTGTGTTACTTGGCTGAGCTCAGCTCTCTCTGCCAGAAGAAACGAGGAAGGTTCACTATTGGTGAACTCCACATGCCCGCTTGTCCTAGTGCACTTCTCACTGAGATTGACCACTGGTCCTGTTAGAGCCAAATGTGGATGCCTTGTGCAAGAATGGAGCTGGGAAAGAATTTTTATCACCTCCACCAGACAGAAAACTAACAATGTTTAGTAGATGCTCTTATTTTCAAGTTAAGAACTAGATGACCAGCAGAAAAATAAGGTTCTTCTTAATAATGGGTTGTGTATGTAACCTTTCCTTCCAGGCACAAGCCTTTGCACTCCGTTTTATACAAAACGTATCATTTTCTCATAATCTCTTCAAGTATCAAGTACAAGGAAATGGCTTTTTGTTCACAGGGTAGCTCACTGATTGATTATGTATTCATATAGGGTCAAAGTCTCATCTTCTTTATGCCACTGTAAAGTGCATGAATTGCCACAATCTTTATAGAGGAATATCACTTTACTGTTAATCTTTCTTATCATTAAAGCATTTGGACTAGTCACCATAGATTTCTTGTAGTTAGTCTGGAAATTTCAGCCTTTTTTTATCTGGTTAGCTAAATGATCAAGAAAGAAGCTCAAAGATGCAGTTGCACA
This sequence comes from Edolisoma coerulescens, assembly GCA_013397115.1. Classification (NCBI taxonomy): domain Eukaryota; kingdom Metazoa; phylum Chordata; class Aves; order Passeriformes; family Campephagidae; genus Edolisoma; species Edolisoma coerulescens. The sequence continues at coordinate 261,904 of VWZW01007679.1, read as the reverse complement.
CTTGGGTTTGTGCTTTGGATTCCGGCGCCTTTTTGCACCCTCTCTTTATTAGGGGGAAAAAAAATCTAAATGGCAGAGCACTGTATCCTGCAAGCATTTCATTCCACCCACACAGTTCTTTTCCTTTAAAACAGTGGCTTATTCCCAACTGGAAAGGCAGCAGTCTAGCTAGAAGACAGGTTATGTTCAAGAGAGAAAGGAAGGAGGTAGCTGAATCATAGCAATTTAACTCTGGCTGGGTAGATGTAAATCCAGCCACTGGTTGCTGCTATCACAAGCATAGCATGATTTTGGATACAGGGAATGGCATATTGTTCTGGGTAATGAAGGCTAGAGGTCAGAGCAGGCTATGCATTTGCCTTTATTGCTTGCACTCCAGCAGGTGCAATATTCATTGCCTCTGCTCCGTGCACAGCCATCTCTAGCATTACTAATGAAATGTCAAATCACATTTTTATTTACTTCCTTTCTTCATCACCTGCAAATAGCCACATTGACAACCCCCAAACCAATCATTTGTGGGTTTCTAAGGATGCCATCAGTAAAAGTCAGTCATCAGTAAAGAGCAATGCTTTCTGGAAATAAAATAAACAGGTTCATTTAAGGCTTTTCAGAAAACAAATGTTGTAACAAAATTAATTTGTCCAGCATTAGTCATCACCCTTTAAGCATGTTAATACTGTTTCTTCTGGAAGAAACCAGATTTTTGAGGGGCTGAAAATATCCTCTGTTACACTCAGCACTCACAAAGGGCAGAAAAGGCACACGTCTGAGTGTGTCATATTAACATGCTTCACTGTCCTGCATGTCCAAGTCATGCAGGCTGGTTTTGGTCATAGATCAGTTGTTATTATTTTCCCATGAGTAGCTACTTATACCTGCTGTCTTGTCAAAATCTTTGCCGCAACGGGCAGGAGGATGGCTCTTTTTTGTGTTGATTTACTTCAGAACCAGGCGGCTTCTAAGGAACATAAACATCTAAGAAGAATAGTCTCTTCAAGGATGTGGTAGAGCCCCCATCACTGGAGTTTCTCAAGATGTGATAGCTCAGGGTGCTAGATAATCCTACATATGCTCCTTTCCCTTAAAAGATTGGACCAGATGACCTTTCAAGGTCCTTTCCAACCTGCGCTGTTCTGTAATTCTGTGATTCTGTGATTTGGTCAGTGTACTGTTGCACTAGAAACCTTCCAAGAGAAGCAGTATTTGGTTGGTTTCATACCCAGACTAAGTTTCTCATGTGATGCAGGCTGTGCTAACATAGGTGTGGAAATGGATAGATGGAGGAATCTCCTCTAGGCTCACCCCCTCAGCCTCCTTCCTTTTGTTCCTTTCCTCTGGAGTTTGGCTTTTGCTTTTCATGTTGAGAGGTTTTTAGGGAAGAGAGTGCTTTGATTGCAGAGGGCTGCTCAGGAGGCAGAAATTGCCGTTGTAGGGCTCTTGGTTACTCTGTGGGAGCACTAGGTTTGTGCTGTCCACGGGCAGCAGTGAAATCACCAGGAGTTATCTCCAGTAGCTGAGACACAGATGTCTTCTTGACATCGAATGGCCTCATGTACTCATGGAGATGGAAATTTACCTGGAGCTCTTGTGCAGGACATGTTTCTGTTTTTCTCATCATTTAGCCCCTGAATGTAAATTTTCCGACAGACTGATGACAATGGGTGGTGTTTGGGGCTCTTGTTTCCTATGCAGATATGGGACATGAGAAAGGCAATGTTTTCTCCAAGGACAAAAGCAATCTGTCTGTGCCTACAGGTCTCTCTTGATTACAATTAATTAATCACAAGTACATGTTAGAACTGTGCCAAGCGTGCCCTGATCAGAGAAGCACCCAGTCAAAGGACAGACACACAGAGGGAATTTAGAGGAAAGCCAGGCATTATGTTACACTTTGTGGAGGAGCTGTTGCAAGAGCGAATAATATTTTGATTTTTTCAAGGCGGGTATTTTAGGGAGCCTAAAGAGAATGTCCACCAGGATTAGAAAAGTGCTTCATAGTTTCTGCTGAAGAGGATGTTCATCCTCACAGCTTTTTCTTCAGCACCTGTTGTTTTTCCAACCTATGCCAGTCTAGCTCCTGCTCAGAATTAACATGGTAGGTAGGAGAGAAGCAACAATTTTCTGTCAAGGTGTGCTGAGGAAGTTCACCTCAGTTATATTTCAAAGCATTTCAAACTTTTAAATGAAGTACCGGTTCCTTAAAGGCGTTATCTCTGGGTTTTTTTTATTCTGTCCAAGAACACGTAGAACATGGGTGATGTTGGATGCTTGTATTCCTCTGGTTTTTCAGCTTCTCTGTCTGGGAAATAGAGATTTGTTAGGCGGACACTTGAGGAAGGGGAAGCAAAACTTTGATTAATGACCCACTTCGTTGTGACTCGTTGGAAAAAGATGGTTTGAGGCTTGCCTACAGCTCCTGCTCAGAAGCAGTGTGTTCTCTTCTTTGAGAGCAAAGCATTAGCTTCATAGTTGATAATTTTAAATTTAACCCTTTTGAGGGCTTTAAAGATTTATATAGATAATCTGTATGTCCTTTTGGGTGCAGAATTTCATGATCATTGACCTAAACTGCCTTCACAATCACTATGCTGTTCCTCAGCCTTCCAGAGACATTCCATGAGCTCTGACTTGTCCTCTGATTGGCACATCACAGATTTGCTTACGAAGAGACTTAACTACAGGAGAGACTTAAGCACTTAGGCCCAAGTGCAGACCCATAACTACCCGCCATTGCTCTGAGCACCTAGAAAGTTACCAGCAATAGTAAACTTTCTCACAAACTCCTTGAGATTCTTGCTTCTGAACATGGAAACTCTTCTAAGAAGGATTGGAAAAGGTCATGGTGTGCTTTTCAGAGAGAAAGAAGTGTCAGTAATCTGATATTCAGCAAGTTGAAATTTCTGTGGAAATGTGACACCTAAAGCACATTCCATGGCACTTTAATACATTTTCTTCCAATGATTTTACTCTTCATTAGACAGCTAAATAAATTTCAGGCTCTGGGCCGTAGCACATTAAGTAGTGTTACTAAGGAGAAACAAAATATGTACATTAACATACATGTCAAACTCTTATTTACTGTGGAAGCTCCTGTATCTGTGTGCTCAGATTCATCCAAAATCTGGATCCTCTTTGTACAGACCTCAAGGCTTTATTGATGGACCACAGCTGACCTGTTAGTTCACAGAGACAATCAGCATCAATGTCTACAATGTACTTGCTCCCCTTTGAGAGGTGTCTTGCCTAAAGCTTAAAAAACTGAACAAGTAACCTCAACTGACCCTACTTTCTCCAAGTCAGAGGTTTCATGTCCTACATGTCCCATGGATGGAAATTGAAATAGAATGATAAAACATTAGTGTGATGACCTTTTCGTGACAGAAATACTAAAGTTTTAAGTTAGTGGTTTTCCATAATCAGAAGACCAGAATGAATTTCAAAATCTCAGCTTAAAGGGAATATCAGTGTTTGAGACCAGATTTAAATCTTCTGGTTATCTTAGAAAGAAAAATCAAAAATGAAATTTATTTCTCCTCAAAATGCTTATATGCAGCTCCATTCCTAATGTATGATTCTATCAAATTTCAACAGCCTAGCATAATGGGAAAGTGGAAATCAATTGTGTCAGTCATTCATCCTGATGAATATATCTGTATTATCTTACATTGGACCTCTTCAGTGACCAAACTTTGGTCGCTCAGAGGATTGCTTGCTGTGTGGGAGACATCAAAAAATTCAACATTGCAGTTCTAGTTCAATGCATTATTTGATACAAAGAACTCTGTTGCAGAGGGTCTTTCTCTCTTGGGAGGGTGGGGAGGGAAGCTTTTTTTTTGTGCTTTCCCTCAGGAGAGTCAGTTTGGTGGGAACAGCTGCTAAAATTGTTAATCCACCAATTGACTGGTCATATGATTTCACAGAGACCAGCTATTAATCATGTGCAATGTGCTCTTGCTTTCTTTCTCCATGCTCTGGGTTAAGCACATCTGACATCAGTACTGCAGCTGTATTACACTGAATGCTTTATATTTTACGGCCTCACTTCTAATTACTAAAAAAAAAGAGATCACTCTCACACGTGTTGGAAAGGGAGAAAGGCTGCAGCCCTACATCAGCTCTGATGAGGTTTTACCTGTTGTTCAAGCTCCCTGTGCTCTGGCCAGCAGCAGACTGCTTGCATGTTATACGCTGTATTTTTGTTGTCTATAAGATTAGTGCAACCCTTTATTTCTAAGACCCAAGAATTTCAAGGTGTTCCATGGGCTAGCCATGGCTGGACACATCCGCTCTAGAGCTGCCTGTATTGAATGGACCTGAGATGTTCATGCCTTCAGTGTCTTGAGATACAGAGATTCTATAATAATGGTCAGGGCAAAATGCTCTGGATGTGTAGTGTCTGGAGATGGCTGTACTTCTTCCTTGGGGGTCAGGAGCACAGTAGTGCTGGGTCTGACAGGATGGTTGAGGGAGGCAAGACAATGGCATATTAACCACGCCAACAAGAGAGGCAAACAGCTTTCCAGAGGACCAAGGGGACATAGGAGCACATTACATTGATAGTGCAATCTCTGCATGAGGATTTTGGTACTTTTGGTAAGGACTTCTGGGGAGTTTCAGAAGCAGGCTTGGTCTGTGCTAATGTACAAATCTGGAGAGTACAGAAACGAGGAAGATTGATATTTGCTAGTACCATTTATATTCTGGTCCTTACAGGGCTCGCTAATCCTCTTCCTCAGCATGACTGACAGAGGCAGTCAGGAATGCAGAGCTTGTTCAATAGTATAATATTGACCACCTGACGGGTTGAATTGTGGGGGAATGTCTACTGTTTCCTCCAGAGCACGTGGCAAGGGCCACTGTGGGAGATATGTGCTGGGCTGGATGCATCACCGGGCTGTTCTACATGGGCAGCTGTGGTGTCCCTCTGAAAGGTAGCATGCCATGCACTCTGCCATTCAGTGCCCCTTCCTTCTCTCCTCCGGGAACATCTTCACAGCCTGTCACAAGGGTGACCAAGGGAAAACTAGATGAATCACTAAAGAGATCTCTGAGTTCTTGAAAAAAAGGTGGGTTTTAAAAATATTGAACTATTAAGTCGCAGTACCCTACTCATTTAAAGCAGAGTTCAACTTTTAACCATGGCAAGATAGCCCTGCAAGGCAAACACAACACTATTTCCTCCATACTTCACAAGGAAGGAAATTGCAGCACAAGTGACATAGCTGAAGTTTCAAGCTAGGTGAATATCAGAGAAGGGATTAGTATTTATGCTCCTAACTACCAAAACTGGTGTTTTGCTCTTCAAGGCAACAATGCCTCCAAGGCCTTGTGTTGCGGAATGAACAAAGCTAATGCAACTTTAATAACGTGCATGTATATTTTATGCCTTCACCATAAGGACACAGGTTCCTTAGGCTATATGATTTTGACATATAGTAAAAAGTGGTGCAGATGTAATGCAATGAGGTGGTCATGTCATAAAATCTGTAACAGAAGAGTTTTTCCTTCACTGTGCATCTGATTCCTTTCTTAGCATGAAGTATCTGGACTTGGGGTGGGGATGTTCTTATTTACCTGGATCTGAATTCCTTGAGCTTAAACAAATGTTGATTTTGCTGCCAGGCTAGTTTGTTCCCATTTTTTATATCAAAAGTCCTTACTGCTGAACAGATTATACATACTGAAATATGCCAGTCCTTCCTGCTCTGTAAATGTAAGTAAATATGTTTACAATGGGCTGTTTTTATTCCTGGCCTGATTGGGGCACAAAGAGGAACTTACATATATTATTTTTATCTTCAGAGAAAAATGTAGCTGGAGATTTTTTTGGGAGGAGGTAGTTTTTTCCTCCTCAATGCATGGAGGGAGTTAGGTATCGAAGAGTGTGTGTACACAGATATAAAAGGGGATGTACCATACTTTCTGTTGCCAGTGTCAGACCTGTTTAACACTGGGTAAATGTCTCTGTGTAATGGCTGGGGAAATATCAATGTGTGGATGACATATCTGTGTGCAGTAAAAACAGGGGAGTCGCCTTTAAATTCAGGATCTGAGTTTCCAAATACAGTTTGCTGGAAAAGCACCATCAGATTTGGCACTGGTTCTCCAGCAGACAGTTGTATGTGAAACGGAATGTACAGCAGGGCTCGGGAGCCATTCCTCTCCACCTAGATACAAAGAATGGGATTTCCAAAACGGAGCCCTCAGCAATTCCCGGGTAGGGCAGTAGGTCTGTCAGCCTGCAGAGCCTGTCTGCCGGTGTGGGATCGCTCTGTAGCTAGCATTACATGCGGGGAAGAAATCTTCCTTTCCCTGGCTCATGGGTAGGGATATGGGCCATCTAGTGGAGAGAGAAATTCACAGCTGAGAGTATCTCCCATTTCAGTTCCCCGTCTCGCTGCCTCCTTGGTACAGCCTCTGCATACTGGCACAAGAGTTACAGATAAATAATTCTCCTCTATTTCAGGAAGAAACAGTGAAAGTCAAGTCAGTGCAAAACAACCAGCGATACTTACACTAGTGGCATTCAGAGTGCTCTGGTATCAGGAGCCCTTTGCAGAAACCACGAACTGGTTTTGTTCCTTTGCTTCAGACGAAGTGCCCTGCTGATGTGAAAATGAAGCCAGACTATTATGTGTGCCCCCTCAATATTTCTGTGCCACATCACTTCGGTAAACTACTTGCATTTAGTCCAGGACCTAAAGTGTCAGCTTAGTTTATAAAAGCTGTTTCATAAGTTCACATGGTGGGTTTATGCTGAGTTGTCTTTAAGAGGCACATACATCACATAAAGATATGCATTCATTTTTTGTCAGTAAAGCCTGAGTCTTTACTTTTATTTCTTTTTGTTTCTAAGTCTGAAGTGCCTATAAGGCTGCTTTAAGCTAAATATGAGTTCATTTTCAATTTCTAAAGTAGCTTGTCCACACCCAGCACCATCAACCCTTCCGTTTGATGAGTGCTCCTATAATAAACTCATTGAAACTTGTTCCAAACGGCAGTGCTTTCCTAGGAACAGTACTCAGTCTCATGTAACAAAGATCTATATTAAGATCCATAGATGGAATCTATATAAAATGCAGTCACTGTGACTGCTGACAGCAAGATCTCCCCTGCCTTGCTGTGCTGAGACACCCATTGCAGGTGAATCCATCTCCCAGATGCTTTGCCTGGAACACAGTTGTATGGAAGAAATAGTGCTGCTGGGAGGGAGGGAAGGAAGGCACTTCTGTTTCAGGTGCCACATAGAAAAAAAAATCTACCAAAATTTATTTGCACTAATAGTTATTGTGTCCCCTCCAGTTGCTATGATCATTAAGATGCATCATCAGCTTTCATGACTGGGTCCTGCTACTGGAGTACAGGGCTGACATTGGCCACAATCTGAGGCTGTTTCCTTAGAAGGGGGCAACTGTAGCTTTGCTGCCAGTGTAAAGCTAGTCCCACAATGGGCATTCCTTCACCCCCATCATGCATCTTCCTCCCTGCTCCTCAGTGAGAGGCTGGGAAGCACCTCTGGACTGGCTCCTTCAAGTAGAGGAGCCAGAGGCCAAAAGATCCTGTTGCCTGGACCTGGAGAGGACTCATCATCCAGAGGAGGCAAAGCCCTGGCAGTCTGGATCTTGGGCCTGCTTGGGTCATGGAGAAACTTTCCTTGGACTGCTAGGAAAATAAAACTACTCACACAGGGTGGTGGGAAAGACCAGAGTTAGTGTTATCCCAGGAAGGGTAAAATAATTTTTGGTGGTGCTGCTGAGACTCTTATAGGGTGTGTGGGCTTCCCACACAACGGGGCAGCCTCCTGTGAGCAGGTCTGACACTCCAGCCTGCAATGGATGCAATCTGTAGCAAGACATGTCACCTTGGAGAAAATAATAGAGCTGGACAGATGAGGATGTTTACTGACAACATGAATGTATTGGGTGGTGATCTCATTTTTAAGAAAAGTCTTCCCCAGCTCTTGCTTGCAGCTGAACACTGAAGCCATACAGGATAAGACCCTTGAGCATTTCCCCACTGGCATTGTCCCAGCAGTGCTCTGAAGCAGGAGCCAAATCTAACATGAGCCATCAGGTGGGCAGTTATGATAAGACTTGATTAAGCCTACCAAATCCCTCCAAAAGGAATTACTTACTGATAGCAAAGTTTTTCTCCCACAAGTACTTGATTCTTATGGCAATTAATGCTGATGATTATATGGCAATTTTATGATGTAAATATATGCTTCAAAGCACCAGCCTTTAAGGTAATATTTCCTTATTCATTTTACCGTTCATGAGGGGGGATGGAATGTAGTGAGAACCAGGGAAGCTGGTATTTGATGCTCTGCTGTTATCACAGTCTTTCACAGTTTTGGAGACAGTGTCAGACCATTTAGATCAGTGAGCCCTGCTGCATGGGAATTCCCCTGTGAACTGGTTCCCTCACGGCCTCTCTCACATTCGGGGCTCACTGTGATCCTAGCGAACATAAGCCCTGTCTAACAGGGTCATATATTCAGAAACTTTCCAAGTGGATTCCTGGGAAGTATCTAGTAGATGTGTTACACTTGTCTGTATATTAGCTTGACCTTATTGCTTGTTTCTGCCTTCACAATATATTCAGGAGATCAAATTATGCAAAGTGCTGGAAATGAAAGCAAACTACAATCCCTGGTTTCATAAATTCATAAATTCCTTAACAACTTGTGTAATACAAAATATGTGTGTGTCATCCCATAGGCTACGACACATTTGCTTAGACTCTGGTGCATTTGTGTTTCTGGAAGTGGAGCATCCCACCAAGTATCTGACGCAGTGATTTTCTGCTGTAGAAATGACCACACAGCCTTTAAACGCATCACTTGCATCTCTGCTGCCACCACAAGACTCACACTCTGATGGACAAACATCTCTTTTAGAAGCCAAACCACATGTCTGAGTTACTCATGCTGGAGTTGTAGCTCCTGTGAGAAACTAACACCTTTTGCCTCCTGACTGCATCGGCATCAGTGGCCTGGCCCTCAGAATGCTTTGACAAAGTGTCCTCTGGAACAGCAGAAAGGAGGCAGGAGATGCTCTTTCACCTTCAGCTGTTCCCAAAGCTGTGTGATACAGCTGCAGCCAGAGCAGCATGATTTCCCAGGATGGAGGCAGAGGGAGTTGTGGCCGCAGAGATGGTGACAGCAGCAGATGAGACCTGTCCTGTTGGCAACTGCAGGATGGGTGCTGCTGAGGGCTGTGGGCAGGGGCTCGGAGCCTTGCTGTGCTTCCTTGGGATGTCCCGCCTCAGGTGGAGGCCCTGAGGCCCTCTGGCCAGGGCGGCGACCAGAGCTGGCCAAGGCACCAGCCTGGCCTCCTGCTGCATTCATCTCTCCGCCTTGCTTCCCAAAAGGCCACGTCACCCACGGCCCACCAGCCACCTCGGCCGCCCCCAGCTCGGGGCCGATGGAGCCTGGGCAGCCCGTGCCCCCCGACACGCACCCAGTGGCCCAGCCTTGTAACTCCATTACCTCACTGTGCTGCAGGGCTTGAATGCTGCAATTGTTCCCATCACTCAAAGGCAGGGTGGAAAACAAGGAATTTAACGCGGAAGGCCTGGCCTAAGTTTAGTTTTTATAACTCCTGCCCCATTTTTTTAAAAACGAATTTTTATTGAAATGCTCAGAGGGGCAGGAAAGCCATCTCTAGGCTTTGCATAAAACCCTGACCACCTCCCTTGTCATAGTTTGATCAAGATACCTCATTGCTTTTCTCAGTCTCTCTGCCTGCATGCTTTAGTTGGTGCAAAAGTGAAATTGTTTTTACCATGTCATTGTTTTTACCATGCCGCATTAAAAAACAGCCCAATAAAGTGATGGGGGGAATCCTAATTATGCTGGCACGAGCATAATTTAATTCAGATTGCTATAACAACAACCAGTGTCCATGCTCTCTGTAATCATGTTAAGGCCTATACACAAAATAATTAGCATCTTTATGTTTGGTAAATAGAGGTCCGCTCCAGGTCAGCCTCAATGAAGACACGGCATTGTTAGAATGCTAGGCCTTTTACAGCTTGTGCAGAATGGGCATTTGCAAATAAAATGCTGCTGGAAAGGACAAAAGGAGGGCTTGATTGTCCAGGAAGCACCTCCACTTGCCTCTTACCCAGTTTTTGTTCCTCCTTCAGAAGAAAAATAATAATTCCTTTATTCAAGCACAACAAATCAAAGGAAACTGCATATAATAGACACACTCTTTGCTCAGTTTCCTTTTGACAGCCAACAGATCACAAGCATGATCCAACAGGCTTCTAGAAAGTCAAGGCTGTATTCCTGCAGCCCTGAATCTGACAAAATGCAGGGGTATTTGTTTATTTATTAAAAGATTCTATGGTCATTTGGCCTGGAACTGACCTGCCAGAATTTTAAGCAGTTCAGAAAAGTCAGAGGATGATTCCACAAGTAAGCAAGAGCTTTGGTCCAAAGCACCCCAGTCATTTCTGCATTTATGTTTGTGTTGGGTTTGCATGGCCTGGGTTTTGGTAGTGGTGGGGCTTCAGGGGTGGCTTCTGTGAGAAGCTGCCAGAAGCTTCCTTCATGTCCAGCACAGCCAGTCCCTGCTGGCTCTGAGACAGACACTGGCCAGGGCTGGGCCAATTAGAAATGGTGGTAACACCTCTGTGATAACAGATTGCTGAGGAAGAAAAAAAAGTTATTGCACAGAAGTAATTGTGACCAGGGAAGAGCAAAATGAGAATATGTGAGAGGAACAATTCTGCAGACCCCAAGGTCAGTGCAGAAGGAGGGACAGGAGGTGCCCCAGGCACCAGAGCCGGGATTCCTCTGCAGCCTGTGGTGCAGCCCATGGTGAGGCAGCTGTGCCCCTACAGCCCATGGGATGCAGAGATCCACCTGCAGCCCATGGAGGAGACCCAGGCCAGAGCAGGTGCATGCCTGAGAGAGGGCTGTGGCCCTGTGGGAGCCCCAGGCTGGGACAGGCTCCTGGCAGGGACCTGCAGGCCTGTGGAGAGAGGAACCCACACCGGAGCAGGTTTCCTAGTAGGACTTGTGACCCTGTGGGGGACCCAACCTGGAGCAGGCTGTGCCTGAAGGATTGTGCCCCGTGGAAGAGTGACCCACATTGCAGCAGTTCACGGAGAACTGTTGCCCGTGAGAGGGATCCCCTGGAGCAGGGAAAGGACTCCTCTCCCTGAGCAGCAGCAGAAACATGTGATGAACTGGCCATAACCTCCATTCCTGCTCCTCTCTGTGTCTCCCTGTGTTTCCCTGTGTCTGCCTGTGCTGCTGGTGGGGAGGAGCTAGAGCTGGGAAGGAGGGAGGGGTGGGGGGAAAGTGTTTTTAAGATTTATTTCACTTCTCATTATCCTGCTCTGATTTTGTTAGTAATAAATTCAGTTAATATCCCCAAGCCAAGTTTGTTTTGCCCAGATTGATTTGGTGAGTGATCTCTCTCTGTCCTTATCTCAACCCATGAACCCTGTATTATATTTTCTCTCCCCTGTCCAGTTGCAGAGGGGAGTGACAGAGAGGCTTTGGTGGGTGCCTGGTGTCCATTGTTGTTACTTACATCTATTTATTTAGAAGCAATTGATGCTTTCCAGTGAAAAATGACCCTACTTTATATTTGTAGAAAAAGAAGTCACTGCACTTCACTTTTCCGGTGTTTTGTTACAGTGCCACAGAACTCCTTATCCTTCTAGTTTGATCCCAAAACTGAGATAGCGTCTCAGACATTTTACCTTGCAGTTTTTATAAGCAGAAAATGTTAGCTAATAACATTAAGAAAGTGTAACCAATTAAACTGCTTGAAGTTCCCTGCAAACTCTCACAGAAAGCTACACTGAGTTCCAGTAGACACATTGAAATTTCAGTTGTATCTAATCAGTTTGCTATGCGTGTGTGTTTCAGTGCAACCAAGTTGGTCTGCTCCATCAAATTAAGAGACAACTCTGTCAGTCAGATGGAATCATACGTATTAGCATCAACAACCAGCCTGGCATGTGGATACTGTTGAGTGCAGAGCTCAGGACAGTTTAATAGCATTTACTATGTGTCTCTCTGGATCATGGAAAAAAGCTCTTTTCCTTTAGGAGGGACAGGTGCACTTTGCCCCACAGATGTCCTCTCTCTTTCCTGTGCCATGTTCCTGAAACAGCGAAGTTTCTTGGGAAATTTCAAGCATAGTCCCCTTATCCTTAGGTCTTACTCCTCTCTTTTTTCTATTTAAAATATTTTTAATTTTTAAAAAATTATTATTATTATTATTTTGGGTAGTTAATCTCTAGTCTCCTATGCTTGGTAATTTCACCCCAAATATAATATTGAGTGCAATCAAAAAGGCACTGTGATGGCCAGGCAGAGCTTATTTCCTCTAGGGACACTTTTTCAATAGAACAACCTTAAGAAACCTCCCTATGAAACTCTGCCTGCCCAACCAACACTTTGTTTATTTGCTGCATTCTGAAAGTTGGTGAAAGCCAGCAGCTCAAGGGAGGGGATCCTGCCCCTCTATTCAGCCCTAGTGAGGCCACAGCTGGAGTGCTGTGCCCAGTTCTGAGCTCCTCAGGACAAGAGAGACAAGGAGAGAGTCCAGCAGAGGCCACAAAGATGATTTGGGGTCTGGAGCACCTCTTATGAGGACAGACTGCAGGAGCTGGGCCTGTTTAATCCAGAGAAGAGAAGGCTGAGAGGGGATCTCAGTAACACGTATAAATATCTCGGAGGTGGGTGTCAGGAGGGTGGTGCCAGACTCTTTTGAATGGTACCCAGTGACAGGACGAGAAGCAACGGCCATAAACCAAAACACAAAAAGTCTCACCTCAACATGAGGAAGAACTTCTGTACATTGAAGGTGGCAGAGCACTGGAACAGGCTGCCCAGGGAGGTCATTGAGTCTCCCTCTCTGGAGATGTTCAAAACTCACCTAGACAACTTCCTGTGTAACCTACTCTAGGGGGGGTGGACTGGATGATTTCCAGAGGTCCCTTCCAATACAAAAAATTCTGTGTTTCTGTGAAAGTTTTTGGACAAATGTGAATTTTTTTAAGTGTATGTAACAGAACCACTTGGGGCATTTCCAGGCAAGAGGGAAAAACACTTCCTCAACCAAACTAGAAAACGCTCAAATTACACTTTCAAGTTATTCCACATAAAAACAAACAAACAAACAAAAAAGCAAACAAAAAAAAAACCCACAGAAAAAACCCCAACCACAAATTAAAAAAGGCTTTCAAAAAGTGAAATTGTGTTTTGGTTGGTTTTTTTTTTTTTTTTAAATATAAATTTATGTTATCTCAATTTGTTTTGAAGGCAAAAGGCTTTACTTTTGAGTTCACAGAAAGAAAAATTACCTGTTTTGTTGGTTTTTTTGTTTTGGTTTTGGTTTTTTGGGGGGTTTTTTGAGGTTTTTTTTTGTTTGGTACTTTTTGGGGGTTTTGGGGGGGGTTGTTTGGTTTTTTGGTTTGGTTTTTTTTTTTTTTTGGTTGGTTTTTTTGTTTGTTTGTTTTTGGGGTTTTTTTCTTTGTAATTAAGAGCAAAAATACCCCAAACCGCAGTTACTCAGGCAGCGGTGCATCCACTCCCCGGTCAGAAGCCCGTGCCCGGCGCTCTCCCGTGCGCGCTCCGTCNTAATATAAATTTATGTTATCTCAATTTGTTTTGAAGGCAAAAGGCTTTACTTTTGAGTTCACAGAAAGAAAAATTACNGCCCTCCGCACTCCCGGCCGGGGAACTCCCGCTTCTGGGAACGGGATCCAGCTCCGAGGCACAAACCCCGCCGGGGCTGCCTCACATCCCGCTCGGAGCGGGCATGCTTAGACAACAGCCCGTGGCTGGCGGAATTTCAGTAAAACCCCCAGCCGAAAAGCGCGGTGGGACTGAGGGGGTTACGTGTGGGGCACTGCCGCACCTGTGGAAGTCGGGGCTTGAAATTTGGGTGTGTGAATGGATCTCCACGATTGCTGTCTCTCTGGAGGAGAAGGACTGCAGATGGATACACTTCCCAGTAGTAAATCTGACATGATTGGTGCTATTTCCCTTTTGTGGCTTTTAAACTACCAGACTAAAGAGGAGATAGATTTTTCCCTTTATTTGATTCTTTCTTCTAGTTATATGTAATTTCAGAGTCCATATCTCTTCTCGACTGCCCACCCTGCAGAGATGTCCTTGAATCCTTGGGGCTGCTGACAGCAGTGACAAAAGTGCTGTGCCAGGACCTGGGGGTTTTCCCAGACCTCCTTTCTTGCCTTTAGGGTTTTGCAGATCAAATCAACTTGGAAGAGTTAAGTTAGAATGAAATTCACCCCTACACAAACCCGTTGCTTACTGCTTGCTTCAAAAATCCCATTCTGCGCATTTGGTGTTTTACACACATCATCCAGAGGTTGGTGATGAGCCAGATCTGAAAGGCAGATGTTGTGGAAAAGATGCTGTCCCAGGGGAATTACTATAAAGCTTCCTATAGGCAGTGATTTGCAATTTTTTGGGAATGCAGTCAAGTCTCATTGTTCAGCACTCTGTGGTGTGGCCAGGACTCATGTTATTAACAACTACATTCTTACTGTCCTTTCCACTCCGCTATATAACAATCAGACATGGTGTTGTTTTTATTATTTGTACTGTACTGGGCCTGAAAGTCACACCTCTCTTTGAGGTTTCAGCTAGCTAGGACTCTTTTGTTGAAATGCAAATGTGTCACAGTTTTTGTCAGTGCAGCATGCTGCAGTGTCTTCCAGGTTTCAGCAGGAAGGGGTGTATCACATGTGGGACTCCCCGGGCAGGACTGCCTGGGGCAGGAGGATGATGCATGAGAGATGGCATCCAGCACTTCAGCCGAAAAGCAGAGATGCTCTGAAAACCACCTACTGAAAAATGTCCGTTTCACAAAGGAATGCTTGGGAGACTTCGTTCGGCTACAAGTGAGAATGTGCACAAATCTGGAGAGTTGTCATGTCCTTACTCTGTCCCCATCGCTCTCTGGAGCGTGTGGCACCAGGCACGGTGCAGAGAAAGGGCAAGCCTGCCTTCTCTGCCGTGCTGGGGACCTGAGGTGGCACGACAGAAGGGTGGGAGAGCAGCACTGCTATTCCCACCGAGCACTGCACAGCTCCTCTCTGCCTGGCTAAGTGGCAGGATTTCTGCTGATGATTTGCTCTGTGTGCCACCATGAAAATCTATTTGCAGCTCTCCTTACACTCCGTTCATCTTCCAACAGAAAAAACATTCTTCTGCCATCCTGTAATGCTCAAAACTGCAGGCAGCAGTGGCTGAAGTAGTTCACCACTATCCTCCTGCAAAAGGCAGGAATGCAAATTACATGTACATGTCTGGTCAGAAACCGATGATCTGCTTTCAGAAATGTCTGGAATAGTGCTATTATCATACGGACTCTTACTGCTCCTCTATTTGTTATATTTTTCCCTGAATGACTAAAATAAACATTTCAGGAAAAGGTGTAAAAAATCTATTGTGGAGAATTATTGCTTTTGCTTAAGTTGCCATTTGAAGAACTTTCTTTACAATGACTGAAAGTTACAGGAATCTATATGACTTCAGAAGGGATTTGCCTCTTTTTATGTATATTTTTTCTTTTCTTATGTAGCAAAAGTTTCCTGAAGCACTCCTTAACTACTTTATTTCATCCTGTCTCCAGCTCTCATGGTGTCCCATAGGCAAATCAAGAAAAAACAGGAAAGAAAGCTTTGCCAGGCTCGTTTCACAGATGCTCTCCCATTTTTCTGTTGCAAGAATTAAAGACAAAACTGCTCACTCCTCTCTTAATCATTTACTGTTTTCCACAGCTGTCACACTGCCTCCAGCCCAGCGCTCCTACTGCCAAGATCCCTATGCAGGAAATTCACAGCGATCCTCTACTCATTCTCACGGTTTGCCTTCAGACTTCACCCGCAGGAGGAGCAGGGGCCGGTGCAGCGCTCGCAGAGGCAGACCTACATGATGTGGCACAGAATTTGTCCCCAGTGAGGACACGGCAGCGCCAGAGCCCTGGGCGATGCGGAGCGCAGCCTGCCGGGAAGCGCAGCCCAGCTGCTCGGCGGGACGCGGCTTTCCCGGCTTGTCCCTCCCGTGCTCGCCTAGGTGGAGCTTATCCTCTTTTAAAGCAAGAGGGAATGTTTCTCATCCTGTACAAATCATGCCTGAGGACACATGGCAAAACCATACGTTGTCCACCCTCCCCCACTTCCTCGCACGCCAGTCTTGAGGTGTCTTCTCCTCTGTAATTAGGTTAAGTAGCTCTTGCAGAATGAGCTAAGAGCAGATACAGAGCTGGAGCATGGAGACACCTAAGGTCGGTTAAGGTTATTAGGCTCCAGCAGCATTGCTGCAGGAGGAATGCTTCCCTCACATTTTTTTCCTTTCGGCAAATCCTCGTGGATTGCCTTTAAAGACAGAAAATTTTGTGTCAGAGGAGCGAGAAAGCTGCTTTCAGGACTCAGCAGACTCTGTTACTCAAATGAGAGTGATGTTTCCTGGCAGGTCTCTATTCTGGCTCTCCTGCCTAATATAGCTCCTTGCCTTTAATGTATGTGTTGGCAATTGTGCCTTACTGCAGTTTCAAAACAAAAATCTCTTTACAATGCGTACGTGTATGTGCACAAACACACATGCACTTCAGTAACTCATTGCTTGCTTCTAGTGTGTATATATGGAATAGTTTCAAAAGACAGCCATTCCTCTCTTCAGAAAGACCTTTTTATTTAATAAAATAAAAGCTTATTTTAGATGGTACTGATCTCAGTTTTGTAATTGTGGTGATGGGGAGGGAGCTCTGAGTGGAAAGTGCTGCTAATGTGGCACTCACTGAGTTGCCAGGATTCCTCAGTATCACGGTGCTTGTTTGCAGCTGAACAGGGTGACTCTAAAATACAGCAGTGATTTTAGAGATCAGCCTTCAGAAGCAAGTTCCTTGGTGATTTCTTCCACTTGTAGTAGAATGAATGCTTTACCTTTCGGCAGCGTCCCCCTTCAGGCTCTGTCTCACATGTCTGGGTGAGAAGGTGGTTCCCAGCAGCAGCCACCACTGTGTGAGAGAAAGCACTCAGAACTGCACATCCAGAATAAACCTGTGTCCAACGATTTCAACCCCTTCTTCATCCCTCAGGGCATTCGAACAGAGACTTGCAGCTGTCTGAAGGGGGGAACATGTTTGCTTTGGGTTGAAATGTATTCCCAAGAAATCACGTGGCTAAAGATGTTCCTGCCAGATGATAATCTGAGATGTTACTCAGGTAACTATACTCAGTGACTATAACCAATAGGGGGTCCAATAAAGGCCATGAAAAGACCCAGTCTGTACTGGGAGCACAGTCTCTCTGCTTAGTGAGGGCAGAGTCCTGGAGCAGAAAAGGCTGGTATACCTTAGGGGCACCTCACAAAATACACTGATGCTCTCTACAACTGAGCAATGAGCTGCAATAACATTTTACCAGGACTTGAGAATTTCCATGCTGGCGCCTCTGCCCTCCTATTTTGACAACTAAATGAAATTAAAAGTTCACTCATGAATTTCAATGATGAAGCCAACCACCTCATTTCGAAGAGTTTGCAGTGAATTAGATTAGCAGAGGGACAAGGTAAAGAGAGGCTTACAACTGTAATTAAGTGAGCAAGGAACTTAAGAAAGGAAGGTTATGGGAGGTTTGTGTTTGAGTGGAAATAGGCCATGACTGCTGCTGCAGCACCACACTTAAAGCTTTACATTCAGGAGAGTCAACCTCAGCTGGCACCTTTAGTGCCACCACACTGAGCCTACTCATCTGTCCAAAACTTAAAACAGGCCAGCCAAGGGAGCTTTAAAGTGAATATGCAATGGAGTTGGCAAGGGGTTATACTAAGCTGTGTGAAAGAGGAGGCTTGGGTAGAAGTGGTGACTTTGGAAAGTCTAACAGTGTTCAAGAAGTGGTGGTGGGAGGGTATTTTCTAGACTGTGGATACTGAGCAATACTTCCTGCTGGTTGCAGCTCAGCGTCTGAGTAAATAGAATAATTTCATTGTTTTCTGTATGAGCACATGGTTATCAACAAAGCTCGGGGAGGAGAGAATGCAGACTCCCATGGAAAGTGAAATACTTTCATTTCATTGCAAGTCACAGCCTGTAAATGCTTTCATATTCAAAGTGTTTAAAAAACATTATCCTTAAGCTTTCTGAATATCCGAGAAATCAACATAACATGAAAAATCTCTGCATACTTTGATTAAAAATCATAAAGGTGAAAGCACATGGGCAAGGAAGAAGATAAACAATGAGAAATGGACAATGAAAGCAAAAGAATGACAGGATGGAGCAAAGGGTAAAAGACAGGTCAAGTGTTGGAGCTGGTTCTGTAACAAAAGTCCAGTTTCTGGAATAATGAACTAATACTTAGGTCTTTTCTGTTTGGGAGCTTCTGTTTCTCTTTGTTTGGAAACATTTAAATAGCTGTGGCATAGTCGTGAAAATGCTTATAAATCCAAAGCTTCATAAATCTACAGGAGATATAAGTCATTTGTCATCTGATGTAAGTCATTTGTCATCTGCTATTTGCTAGTCTCTTATAAAAATGTCAGTCATCCAAGCGGGGTTTGGCTGGGATAGCCAAATTCAGATAGGAAATACTTAATAGGGACTAATTCAGGAACTGACAGCCAAGAAAATCTGCTTTCTTTGAACACACGCTTTTTCTTAAGAAAGGCCAGGGTGACCTAATGTCTGGGCATTATAGATCGCAGTGACATGGCCAGAGGCCTCCCTTCACTTAAACAGAGTGTACCACACCTTGAAGTGTGTCTGGAGCTGATACCTTGTCTTGCTGCTGCTTTGGCCCTTTTCTTCATAGTGCACCTGGGCAATGGAGAAGTGTTCTTCAAAAAGAAAGAGGCAAAACAGCAACTCCCTGATCTCATGAGTGAAAATAGTGATACAACACTCTCCCCTCTCCCTTCCGCCTTCATTTCTCATGTGATGCTTTTTGCAACAAATCTCCTTTGGAAAAAAAAAAAACATGAAGGGCATTTTCCTCCTTGAGGGTGTGTTTGCAGCCAAAGGCAAAGCCAGGGTACCACTCTGCTTGGAGCACATGGAGCTTGGCTGGCCCCATTCCAGCACAGGACAGGGGCACATGGTGCCAGCCTGGTACTTCTGCTGGGCCATGGGGCTTGGACATGCCTTGTGCTTGTGCTTGTCACCAGCCCACACCCACAGCAGTCACACACGGCACTGCGGTGTCACAGACCTGACCAGAGTGCGCCTGTTCACACCCCATACCCCTCGGGGCTCCTGCAGTCCCAGGACAGGACACAGGGAATCCATTAGGATGGGAAAGTGTTGAGTTGTGAGCTGTAAGAGCACCAAAGATACATTTCAGTTCAGAGCTGTGCTGGGCTTTGTTAGTCTGCAGACAATTTAACACAACAGGAGCTCAGCATGGCACTTGCTGGACTCCAGGACTTCCTCTCTGCTTTGCACATAGGATCTTTTAGACACAAATGCAGGTGCTGCCTCCAGTGCTCTTGCCACTGCTTTCCAGCACAAATCCCATTTTTGACTGATTCAGTTCCATGCTGTGGTTTACCTAGGTTTTACAAGGCTGGGCATGGATGGAGGATAAGATGGAAGGTCCCGGGAGCCCTTTTGCTTTATTGTAGATAAAATGTAGGATCTTACTTTCACAGCTTGATGTGGATTCCCACAGAAACACTTTCAATAACACTTGCAAATCCCTGCACATGAAGTAGTCAAGCAAAATTTACATTACAATATTTTGCCGTGGAAGTACATTAGCAGTAATTGCTGTTAGATGAGGTGGGAACATTTTAAGATAATGATTTCTGTGGGGTGGTGAAAAACCCAAGTAAAAAGATCTTTTTGTGGCCTAAGACCTTGCATAGTGTGGAGAAATGCTCTAAATAATAAGCTGACAGAGAGGTTCATCTGTGACAGAGCTATTCTCATTTCCCCAGCTGCAAACCCATGTGTGTAGGACTCTGAGGAGCAGCATGGGTTACCAACGGATGGCTGATGCTCTCTGTGCAACGATGAGAGTGAAGTATTGTGATACAAAACACTGTAGACCAAATAAGTTACTGAACACTTCCTATCCTCCTACCTCCTCCAGTGGATATTTTTGAGAATTTCTTGCTGACTGTAGGAAAAAAAAAAACATAAGTAATTTTCATTTTGTACTAATTTTCTTTGCACTGCTTATTTGGAAAAAAAACCCATCAGTTTTTTTTCTTTAAAGATCATTATTAGTGGTTTTTAGCACCACACAGTTACACTTGTACATCAGGACCACAGCACATTAGGTCTGGGGTGACCTCATTCCAGTGATGTGGTCCAGGCTATCAAGAGCAACAGACTTTGCTGGGAGGCCACAGGTGGCATGAATTTTTTAGAAACTGAATTTCCTCATCCACACTGACTTGGAGCAAAAGTACATAATATTCTGGCTAGACAACATGGGAAGAAAATAACTAACAATCATCTTCTTTTGGATGGCAAATTTACTACCTTTGGAATGACACAAGCAAACAAGTTGCAGTTCCCTTTCCTCAGTACCATCCTTGGACTTCTGCCTGAATCCTTCCAGCCTGGATAACTCCTTCTGGTACTCCAGAAAGCACTTGCCCACGTGGTGTGTGTGAATTGCTGCTGATGGGGTGGTGAGATAAGATGTGCACCAGTATTCCCAAAAGATTAGAAATAACTTTGCTCCACTGCTAGTTAATCATCCCTGAATTCTTCTTATATGAGGCATAATGAAATAAATGAGTTTTTGAAGGAGATTATTCACTATAGAAGCAAAATTATCCATTTGTGTGTGTTTGTAAACATGAAGGTAGATGACTTTGATTTGCCATTTTTCAGTGATCAGATCTGTGGTAGCTGGAGCTTGAAAGCACCACAGGTCATATGATCATAGGAAATAGGAGCACCTCATCTATTCCCTACTCACCCAGGTTAGAATGTCATTCCTAGCAGATAGTTCACTTACAGATCTGTAAAAACCTGATTTTGAGACTTCAAAGCTGTTTCAGGCAGTCCCTTTACATCTTTCATAATCCCCACCTGTTACTCCACTGGTCAAAGAGGACAGGAAATGTTTTTCTCATGCCACAAATATTTGGGAGATGTGGTGGGTTGACCTCAGCCAAACAAATCAGCAGCCACTTGCTCATCCTCCCCAGTGGGCAGAGAACAGGAAGAATGAGAGTGATAAAATGTGTGGGTTGAGGTAAAGACAGGTAGATCACTCATATTTGCCTGCAATTACAGGCAAAAGAAGCAGGACTTGTGAAATTAGTTTATTGCCAATTAACATAAACATTTAATTGCTTATCCAGGTACTGTGAAACAAAGCAGACAAACATTTCAGTGCTTAGGGGAAAGGCTTTTCCTTTGCTTTCCCAGTCTCACTTTCACTCCAGACATGTCTTCTCTTTCCTCTCTCGTCTCCATTCCCTTTGGTATTGCAGCAGGTTGCACTCATTCCCTTTCAGAAGACAATACAGGAGCTTGGGGTCTGGGCACAATAGTTTCTTTCTGCCATTCATTGTTTCTCACTCTTTTTTCTGCTGCTCCTTCCTTCTTGTGCTTTTTTAAATTCTCCAACAGGGTCCTTCATGGGCTACAGTACTTGCTCTGCATGGGTTATCCACGGGCCACAGTCACTTTTGGGGAGTGTTACCAGCTCTGTCATGAAGTGCCTGATACTCCTCTGCCTTGTTCTTCCCTCTTTCCCAGATTTTACCGCCCTTCATTAAATATGTTTTCACGGAAGCGCCCTTGGTCAGTTCAGAGGAGCCACCCTGCAGTGGTACCACAGTCAGACCTTGCTGCTCCTCACAGGGGCTGCCCCTCAAGCTGCCAACAGCTTGCAAAGCACTCCCAAGGGAGAAGAGTTCAACCATTTTCCATTCCATGACTGAATGGAGTAGACTTTAATGTTTTGGTACACAGGACAGCAGAAAGTGAGACTCACTCATGCACAAACAGCCAAGAACAGGTTGGCCGCTGTCACAGAGAAGAGATGCTCATTTGAGTATCTCAGTTCTCAAATACCTTAACCTGCAAGCTACCTAAGCTCAGGCTGTCAGGGTGGAAAAAGGTGCTGGAGACAGGAGTGATTTTCATCTCTTGATCACAGGTCACCACTGCTAGAATATCAACATTTTCCAAAGGAAAACATCTTTGTCGAAAAATCCCGATCCATTTTCCAACCAAGCATGTTTTTGGAGGAATCACCATAGCAATTCCCACAGGAGAAGGTTGCTGATCTATCTCCATTGCAGAAGGATAGGGCAAGTGAATGCCATCATGAAACAAGACTGCCTCTTCAATCTCAAGGTCTGCCTACAAGCAGCAGGGAGGATGGCAGTAATTTTGTTAAGGCTTTCCAGGGTGATTGAAGGATTTTGATTCGCATTGCTTTATTGGAATGGTGAAGAACAGCCCTCACCCCTTGAAAGCATATTCCTGATGACATACTCCTCTCAAGGGCTTTTTGACAGTTTTAAACACACATATTCTGGCCCTTAGCTAGTGTACATTGGTATAGGTCCACCGCAGCCAACACATCTCTATGAAAAGATGAAGCGTGTGTAAAGTAAAGAGTGGAAATAATATTAAAATAAAATTGTTTTAATGGCTCTGATACTCATCTAAAGCCATGTAGATTTTTTTTTAACATAACTACTCTAATTTCATTTTACAGTTTTTACAGTAAGAGGACCTCAGAGTCTTGCATCTTGTACTTGTAGGTAGAAGTGGCAGTAGATTACACGTATTGTAACGATGGATGTAGCAAATACATGCCCATTTCAATCCCCAGGGCAATAGATTTCTCTTGGGAAAGCAATGCAATATTAGAAAAGTATGATTTTTATAAGCCTATAATTACATTTTTGCACAGCTCTATTTCCCCAGGGTTGAATTCACATTTATTGGATTACCAAAGTAATTCAGAGCAATGTCACACTGTTACGGGATAAATTCCAGGTGGCCAAGGCTACTTCAGCAGAGGGAACTACTTGATTGTCTGCTTTGAGTCCCCAGAAACTTCAGAAAGACTCCAAAGTTGAAGTACCAACTTTTCTATTTCCCTTTACTTGAATGTGTCCTCACTGTGACACTGTAAGCAGACTGCACAAAAAGTTTGCCATTTCATGAAAAGAAATCTTCAAAGTGTCAGAAGCTCAACAGTGAGTCCTTTATGGCTTAAAAATCTTTACAGATTCATCACAAAATTCTAGGAAATATGGGATTGGTATTTTTGCTTTCTCCCTCTAAGTCTTATAAGGTTTATGTGAATTGGCCTCAGCTTCTGATATGCTCTACCTTATTTTTCTCACTTCAAATCTCCTTCTTATCTAGGTCTGTGGTTTGATATCAATACAGAATTAAATCCAAGGGACACATTTTCCAAAGTCCCAAAATGTTAAATCACCACAATATTCAAACATTATATCTGTGAAAGAGGATATTTATCTTAGGAGCCAGAAAGCTGCATCACTCAGCAGCACATCCTGAGATACTCAGGATGCTGTAAAGAAATAAATCTGCATCTCCAGAGTGCGTAAAACACAGTTCTATCCTGCCATACATTTCTTTGAAATTTAAGTTGTAGCCATCCACAGAATACCACACTGATCCCAATTAATTTCTCTATAGATCATTGGGAAAGAGGCACCAGTGCTTGATGCAATTCAGCACACAAAATGAGATACCTCAGAGAGCCTGCAGTTCGAAATACAAAGGAAGTAGCTGAGAAGCTGGAAGGACTGAGTGTTTTGTTTTCTTTTTTCATTTCTTTTATTTTATTTTCTTTTTAACTGATGATATTAGCTTGCTTCTCAAAGGAATCACAGCAAGGATGAGTTATTGGCAAAAGGAGGGAATGGCACAGTGGAGAAATGGGTCTGCCTTTCCAGCAGACTATTGCAGGCTAGACTACATGATGGGGAAGATCATTCACTGATTAAGGGGCTTTCCACAGTGCAACAGGGTACTGTCACTGGGAAGAACAGAGGCTGTGCTACAGCTCTCAGGAGGCTTTCGTGCTTCCCCCTACAAGTTGAGCACTCCTGCAGGCACAGGTGGAGAGCTGGGGATGCAGTCTGGGGATGCAGTCTGCAGCTGGGATGTTGGCGGGTGCTGGGAGGGGCACACCGCACTGGGACCACTAGAGACCATATCCCCTGTGCCCAGCAACACAGAGGTGAAAGCAGGGGATGTCTGGAGGGGCAGGAGCTTGTGAGAGTTTAGATCAGCCATCAGCCCACAGTGGAAGGCAGGGAGAGTGAGTCTGGTGAGGGCAGAGGAGAATAAAGCACGGGTGGGTACCAGCCTGTGCTAAATATGCACGGCTGCCAGCTGATGTTTCTGAGCACATTCATGATAAGCAACATCTTGTAAGGTTCTGCGAGTTTCTGCTCCATGAGGAGGAGAACAAAGCCCAACCTATTACATAAATCTCTTCAGAATATATCAGGCGCAGAGATTGTAAGCAATATGCACAATTTGACCTTGAAACTGCTACCACATCCTCTAACTAAAGCACACTCTTGGCAGTTAGCTGCAGTGGGACCTGAAGTTAGATGAAGTGGGATCAACGTCTTAAGGATGATGCAGATGCTCACACAACACACTGACAAGGTGCATCTTATTATCATTGAAGTGCCAACAGTAAATGCCTATATTCTTGGTGCTAAAAGGATGCTCTCCTGCATTTCTTATCTTATTTGAATGACTGTAGTTATATTCTAAGATGCCAGCCCAGTGTCAGGTTGTAAAAAGTCAGCTGCCTTTGGAATTAAAGGAGAGTGACAGTTTGCATTACTGTCACTATTAAAGCAGGAATACACGCAGAACGGCAGACTGGAAGGGTAGTTAAGGCCTCTCCCACTGCAGCAGTAAATGGCTTTGGAGACAGATAAAAAAAAGCCCTTTAAAATAGGTCCCTGGGAGACTGTGCTTGTACACAACAGAAGAGGAAAACTGTACAGATCCAGCCTCATGATGTAATACCACAACCTTGCCATGAAAGAGTCATCTCAAAATCTCCAGTTCAGTTCATGCAAAGCTGTGTGTGAAAAGCTCTATAATGCAAACTATTACTGTGTTTTGTGGGATCTTCCCTTTTCAGCCAGGGAAGTCAAAGCTGAATGAATCATGAACAAAACCTGGAAATTCCCCAAGTAAATGCATCACCACCAGGCCCAGTCACAAACCATCTGGATACTGTTGATGATTAACCCTCTCTGGTCAGAAAGCACTGTCCTCGAGTCAGTTGCCGTTGTACCTTTCGTAAGACTTTATGGATCTGAAACCCTGAATCTTAGGAAAGATGGATCCAAAATATCATTTGCAGCCACTATCTCAGAGAAGAGCAATGATATTTGTCCTGCAGGTATGAAGAGGGATGGAAGGATTTGGCCACTTTAGCAAAGTGATGGAGAAGAGCTTGATTGCTGTAGAGAAAGGAAAAAGGGAAAGAGCCGTTTAAGCTGCAGAGTTGAGGACAAATAGATACTTGTGATCCATAGCTGTGCCTAGACCAGGAATTGGAAGATACCTAACTTTCTTTGCTCTCTGCTCCTGGTTACTGTGAAGATATAATCTGATTCTGTGGGAAGGGCATTACAGAGTTTTTTTGCCCATAACTGCAAGGGGCTACTCTGCCCTTTGCTGCTAATTCTATCTGGTGTGTCAAAATACTGCAGCACCTACATTTGAAAAAGCTGATGTCTGAAAAAATAATGCAGACTTGTGAGTTCCTACAAGAAACCTGGGATTTCTCGGGTATGCCCAGGTCTTGTAACACAGAGAAGCAAGCTGGTGAGCAAAGGAGAGAAGTGCTAGTTTGAAGCACTACACTGCATGTATTTGACTTACGAAACCATTCTTATTTTGACCATGTGCTGTTGAGGTCTTACCTTACCTTAGTGCCAGGACAGAAGCAAAATTATTATGTGCTGTTCCTGGTAATCTACACTTAGAGGAACAAGAGTGATTAAAGAAAGTGAAATAAGATATTCAGCAATGACACCCCTAAAGTATGGTCAGCATATTGGTTTGCATAACCTCTCAGGATAGTTGGACAAATATCTCTGTCTGACTGCGGGTGCTGGGTCCTGCTCGGATGTGTGTTTTGAGCAAGGACAAGCAGTAGCTCAAAATCTCATTTTGACAGGTAAAGGGCAGCCCATTAATTTAAGCCTGGGAAACATGAATAAAATTGCTTCTGGTCTACAACTTTGACAGAAAATGAGGTGTTGTTTCAGCTGTTGTTTCTTGGTCTGAAAGTGTTTGCAGTCTATGGGGGATTCCAGCGTTATAATGAGGCTACAAAAACCGGGTGACAACCCCTGTCCATTTTAGACGAAAGCATTTTAATGAGACAGGTCTGAATAATTTTGTTCAGGGAACACTTGATGGCTGGCCAGCAGAAAGCATGCAACAATAGTCATTGGCATCATGACCACAACCTTCTCCCCCAGTGCTGAAACACAGAGCTATAAATGTCACCCCTGTGGAGTTGTCCTTACCAGTCTGTGTGAGAAACGGGTCCCTAAGGAGCAGCACTGCTGGTCACCTATGTAAATTCTCACAGGCACAAGCGAGGGGGGCTGGCTGTGTGACACTGCACCATAGTCACACATAGCAGGCTCAGAAGGCTTTGGAAGCACCGTATTTTCACAGGAAACTCTATTTTGCTTTCCACAGGCTGTTTGAACAAAAATAGAATCAACTTATGGCCTCCAATTTTTTCCCACATCTAGTAAAAGCAGCTGCAGGCTTCCTAGAGGAGCTAGCTCTTTGCATGTGCAGCCTGCAAATGCCACAACTCTTGGAATGAAACAGGGAGGTTGCTCTCCTGTCTTCCCATATGTCTTTATAAATGCAAAGAGGGGATGCATTTACAGAGTTAGCCTGGAAAAGAGGAGTCACTATCCCAGACTACAGTAATGTGTGGAGTTGCTTTTTAAAAGCCTATGCAACCACAGAGTTTGATTCAAAGAACACTGCCGACTTCAAAGGCCACTGAAGAGGGACCATAAAGGTAGAATTATACAAGTCCTTCAAACAAAAATATCCAGTTGTCCTCTTTGAGTACTGGATGCTATCTAAGTGTTTTTCCTTCTTTTTCTCTCCTCAGTCATTTTAATGAATCTGCCAAAACCAGGTTTGTGCATTGGTGTGTAAAGGGCAAAACCAACTTCCCAGTAACATAAATCCAAATCCAAATGGATGACAAAGTTGTGGCTGTAAAAATTTAACAGACAATATTTATAAAAGCGCCGTAACAGGAAGGCATAATTTCTGCTCTCAGTCTTTCACTGGGGAAGCCAAGCTGGATGCAGGCATTGGATTGTGAATTGCCTTCAGGCCTTGCTAAGAGCAATTCTGGCTGAAGGGGAAGAGCCTGGTTGTCAGGATTAGATGTGTGCGTCCAGGCCAAGGTGGGCAAAGCATGCAGCTCGCTAAACCCAGCTGCAGAAACACCTCCAGCAAGCTGCGGCAGCCCAGGAGCTCCCACTTTCCACTGCAGTGGGACTCCACACAAGTTACACCACCGGCAGCTGGGATGTTGCAGCATTAATGGCATGGAAAGCAAACTCTTTTAAAAAGCATGTGGTCCATATGTGACAGCTCCCACGGTAAAAGCAAAGATATGCTTATAAACCCTCTGTGTGGGGTCAAAGTACCTGTGAGCCCCAAAAGCTGTCCTGTGAGTTAATCATATAGAGCATATTACCTCTACTTACCAACCTTGCCTTTTCTGTATCCTCAGGCTTTTATCACTGCTAACACAACACGTCTACCAGCAATAACTGGCTACCTTTAAGCAACACAGGCATATAATGGTTTAGGGTATTTCTGTGAAGTTTGTTCTTTTTCTGTGTTATCCGTAACACATGCCAGTCAGCACAGCTGAATTTCCTTTTTCAGTTATCCAGTCAGGAAGTAAGTACAATAACAGGTGATGTATATGATAATGTCCTCGAACTAAACAACTTGTAAGCGTCTAATTAATGGGGAATTATTCTCTCCATCAATACTGAAGCCTGGAAAGGGCCAGGATAACATCTTCCCTCTTGCTCTTATTTCCCTAAACTTTCCCTAAAATTCTCTGCATATTAATTTCCTAAAGGAACATGCATGAGAAAATGGGACACGTCTGTAAAAATTCCAGTTTACAAACCCCCCAAAAGAGCAAGATTCTGTCTTGCCTCAGGCAAACCAAAATTTTTTGTTCTCTTTCCCTTCCCAGATTTCCTCCACTTAAGAGGTGTTTCAATGATAAAAGAAAACCAATAAAATTGAAAGAAAATTTGCTGCTGAAAAGTCTGGCTGGAAAAAGATGTTAGAGGCATTTCAAACAGAACCACAAACAGGTGGCTAGGAAAAGCAAAGGCAACATTCCAGCAATTTACAGCATGAGAATAAAAGTCTCACTAACAGAGACATGGGCTATGCTCTTTTGGAAGGTGTATTGCAGTAATTGAATTTAAAAATATGCTCTATAACGAGCACAGGGAGACTTAATAACGTGATCTCTACTGTCCAGTTGATTCTACAAGCAAACAACCTGAGGATGGATACTTCAGTTAAGGGTTGATTTTTCTGCCTTCGGAGGGGAATGGGATTATCTACAGTTTTAAAATTACGCACGTGCAGAAGGGCTTTCCCATACGTGGTGGGGACGCAACAGCTCAAGACACCCGGAATTAGAAACACTTCCAACAGCGCCTTCCTTTGTCGAGCACAGCTCCAGAAAGCCTGAATGGCAGCACAGCAACAGAGAGCAAGGAGGCTGAGAGGAGAGCTGCATGCCGAGGAACAGGTACAAAATAAGAGGGGGACATCCGCATCCTCCCCGCCGCTGTTCCACCGGCCCTCCCGTGCCCGGCAGGCTCGGGCTCCCCTCGCCTCCCTCCGGGCTCGGGGCTCGGCAGCGGCGGGGGAGGCTCCGCCGGCCCCGGGCGATCCCTCCCCGGCTACCAGCGAGCATTTCTGGAGCGCTCTCGGCCCTGCCGCCCGCCCGCCAGCGCCGAGCCCCCGCCGAGGGAAAGCCCCGCAGCGCCTCGCCCGAGCCGCAGCCGCCACCAGCAGCAGCGACACAGCCGGGGCCGGGTGTCCCCAGCCAGGGCAGCCGGGCCCAGAACCTCCGAGAATGGGATCAGCCGACAACGAGCGCAGCAAAAATGGGCACGGGGTGCTGCTTCCCTCTAGGGGTGATGCATCCAGCCCGCTACGAAGCATAATGTGATGTCCTTAGCGAGCTGGTGTTTCTACAGCAGGAATCTCCCACACCTAAAAGAAAAGAGAAGTTTTCCAGATTTAATGATTTGTTGGGAATAGGTGCCATCGGCAATATGACTTACTATTTGGAGGAAGTCGTGTAACTTTGCAAACACCTTGTAAAGGGGATAGTTATGCTCCTCTCATGTCAAAAAAAAAAAAAAAATCAAAGCCAGGAAAAGTAAACAAAAAATCTGCTGACGTCTTAATTTCATTATTATACATGGAAACATATTTGTACATTGGATAACAGAGGTTCAGAGCTTAATTCACTGCTTCATTCACCTTTGCCTTTGCTAACACAACTGGCTTTGACTGTGTTTGCCCACGTTCTGCCAGCCCCCTCAGGTGGCACAGCAAGTTCACACTGGGACCAGCACTGTTGCTGTTGCAAGACACAACACCAAGCCCCAATTGTGCCAGGAATTTTACTGGAATCTAGCAGGGGACACACTGTGAGACAGCTTTGCTTTTCCAGCTGAATTTGATATTTTTTTTAAAGTGATGTGCCTGGTTGACATGTTTTTCCTTATGAAGTTCTCCAGAAGCAAAACTTTAGTTTTTCCAGATTGCTCACCAGATTGCTCACCACTCTTTCAAGCCTTGTATTTTTGCATGACCTTGACAGGAAAAGTTTTGCACCACACTTCTAGAAAAAATCATTTGATCTTTAAGAGATTTAAGCTCCTTGTCTCTTTTCTGCTCATCTTTCTAGCCATCATCAAGTTGTTAACTAATTACTCACCCTGAATTTTAAAGGTGTTTCATCCTACTTCTCAGATGGTTTGGGCTGCTCTATTAAATCAGCCCGTCCTTGCAGACTTTTACTCTTTTGCATAAAACCTTAGTGCTTTGTACAGCCTTGCCTTGCTAAAGGGGCCATCCCTTGGTTCGTGTTTGCCCCCTTGCTACAAACATCCCCTCAGTGGCCTGGACAGGGACATGTGCCATTGATTCACAGGGAATTCATCACTTCCCTCCCAAAGCAAAACAGAATTTACCCACTACTCACCTGACAGCAAACCAGCTCTTTCCAGGCAAGGAGCTTCCTGAGACACGCCTGGGAATGCGGAGGAGGAGGAATGGCCATGGGGTGCAGCATTCCTGGCCAAAGGCTGAACCTGCCACCCCTCCTGCCTTCTGGGACTCTGACCCAAAATGAACTAAAACCAGAACTTCCCCCAGCATGCAGAAAGAGGTTTTGCTGGTCAGGGTTACAGTGGGTGCCTGGAATGATCTGGGGGGATGGGGAGGAGTTGGAGCTGTTGAAAAATAAATTAATGTCAAAGTCAGGAAGAATGGAGTGATCCAGAAAGGAAATGGGAAGCTGTCACCTGATGGGCTGAAGGTGTTGACCAGCAATGAGATGATTCATCCATGATCAGGATGGTATGTAGGGTATGTGAGATGCTCATGTGGCAGCAGTCCTGAGTTTGAGGTGACAGTGCTTTGCCAGCTAAACCACATGACCCTGTGCAAGTCATCTAATTACCCTGTGTTAATTTTCCCCTGCATGTAAAATAAGGGTGATATTGTATGGAATGACTACATTGAAAAAAAAATGAAAGAGAAGATATGCAGACATCTGTTGCCTGGAATAGGGCAAATGTGGGAGAAAATAACCTTAGAGAAACATGAGGGAGGGCTACCTGTGGGAGCTGAAAGGGGGCCAGCAGCAAAGCAGGCCAGTGCTCTCCCTGGTGTTTCTACATTTGCCATCTGATTTTTAAAGGTGCAGGTATTTTTTAAAGGACATGGGGAAGAGAGGAGAGGGCAGAGCTTTAGACTCCAGTGAAATACTGTTAAGAACTTTAACTGTTTACAAAGAATGAATTTAGTGTAAAAACAAATAAAATGAACTCTTTTTTTTATTGTTGACAGACTTTACTGCACTTTACTGTAAGGCTGAAGAAAAATTGTTCTGAAGCACTCTGGCTTTATGCTTATTTTCATAAACTGCAGATGTTTTACAGACTCTTTGGCCATTTTACAATTGATCTGTATGGACACTGAAAGATGAACATGTTAAGCATTAAAAACAGTTTGGAGTTCAAATCTGGTTTAGAGTCCATGGTCTGAGTTTTCAGAAAATGAGTGTATGAGCATGAAGAGGGTGAGCACGAAAAGGTGCTGAATGACCTCTGAGCAAGCTGGCCTTGTGTCCCCCTGAAGCCGAGTCTCTAAGGCTGGATGCATTGCATACCATGTGGCCTGAATATCTCTCTTGGGATCCTCATGATCTATGGATAATTTTGGGTGTCTGATAGCTTTGACTTTAGTGTAAAATGCACCAAGAAACTAGTGCAGAGACAATCAAAGGAAGGAAGGGACAAGTGTGTACATTGAACAGGGGAGCAGTTACCTACCCAGTGCGATTGGCTTCACAGGGAGATGCATGGGAGGACTGCAGAGCCATAAAATTTCCATTTGAAAAAAAATCCTATGAGGTTTTTACATGCACAAGGAAGGAAAATGGCAGCTACAGAAATGCTGGTGTCAGGAAATCAAAAGATGTGTACAATGGCACATCTGATAATGGTATATTTTTATCAATATGATCCCCAAATAACAGTAAAGAGGTTATTCTACTGGAGAGTGGAATAAGATCAGAGGGACCCTATCAAAGGGGAGATCTAATGGGAAAAATGAGGCTCTAGCCATTGAACACACCATTAACTGTGGCAAACACTGCATGAAGAAAACCCAAAACCTAATATCTATTAAAAAAATAAAGGAAAAAAAAAAGAAGAACCCAGGCACAGAATATGCAGAGAGCAGAGGCATTACCAAATCACCTGACAAGAAGCACTAAGAATGAGACTTGTTTGCTCTGGAAACTAAGATAAATTGGAAACATGGACCTAAGAACCCAAATGGTACTGCAGCTGCCAAAGACGAATGGATGAGCAAAGGCTGCATCTCAGATACATCAGATGCTTTCATCTCAAAAGCATGATCACCAAACCTGGGAAGAAAGCAGAGAGCAGGACACACCATCTCAGCCTCCTCACAAGCTCAGCAGTCAGCGTGCACTGGAAACCAGGGGTCTGGAGAGTAATATCTGCATAGAACTAGGAACTAATGGCAGGGTTATAAAGTGAATTGCAAATCTCTCTTTGGCAATTGCAAGCATTGCTGAATAAATAAGAACTCTGCATGGAAAACAATGCTGTTAGGGCATAGGCATTACTTATTCTTGATTTATTTTTTCTGCTTCATTGTAACAAACAGTCTTTTGATTTATATGTCAATACTTTTCATCTTGTATCCTGTTTTTGATGGTGGTCAAAAGCTAAAAGTGAGAGTAAAGCCTGAGAGTCAAATACTCTTCTGCTGAGAGGATATGACTTCCAGTTCTGAGAACTGAAGTATGTCTTCTAGTTCTAAGAAAGGGAACCCCACTACAGAGTTTATAATCAGCCTTTTGGAAAAACGCATTGCAGCATCAGAAACTGACATCAGCAGGTAATGGCAGAGCCTGTTCTGGATCTTCAGATGCACGATGGAGACAGAGAGGATGGTCTTCCTTCCCTCCTTCTTTAAACTGCATATTTCTTCTGAGGAAGCTGGGTCAGTCAGTCCAGAAACATGACAGAGACTGATCACATCAAACCACTGTTAGCAAAGACAGACTCAAATAAGTGACAAGGAGAACCTCAGTCCAAAATCGAAAAGCTTTTTTAGAAGATTGATGGGCTGTATGTAAAATCCGTCATATAAAGAAACAGTTTATCTTCCAACTTCCCAGTCCCCTAAACAGGTGGTGTTCTGCTCACTTCCTTCAGTAGCAGGGATGAATAATGAAAGGAACAGGAAAACCCATGTAATCAATAAGTGCCTTAAGGATTGGTACCATCAGTACAATTTTGGTTTTTTTGAACATGGGGCAATTTTTATGGCACCAGACCTGCTAGAGTCTGATGGGCTTCATCTCTCTAGCAAGGGCAAAAGGATTCTCACCCCTGAGTTGGCATGGCTGATTGAGAGGGCTTTAAACTAGGTTTGAAGGGGGAAAGGGATGAAACCAGGCCCTCCAGAGATGAGCCCAAGGGTGATAAGTCAGGGGTGGAATCAGCAGCCCAGCTGAAGTGCATGTACACTGATGCACACAGCAGGGGTAACAAACAGGAGGAGCTGGAAGGCATTGTACAGAAGGAAAGCCATGGCACAGTCACCATCACAGAAATGTGGTGGGACGGCTCACATAACTGGAATGCTGCACTGGGTGGCTACAAGCTCCTCAGAAGAGACAGGAGAGGGAGAAGAGGTGGAGGAGTGGCTCTGTATATCAGGGAGGCTCTTGACACTATAGAACTTGCGGTCAGTGATGATAAGGTTGAGGGCCTATGGGTAAGGACCAGGGGGAAGGCCAACAAGGCTGATATCCTGGTGGGAGTCTGTTACAGACCACCCAACCAGGATGAAGAGGTGGATGTATTATTCTATAAGAAGCTGGAGGACGTTTCAAGATCACCAGCCCTTGTTCTTGTAGGTGACTTTAACCTGCCAGATATCTGCTGGGAACTCAACACAGCAGAGAAGAGGCAGTCAAGGAGGTTCTTAGAGTGTGTGGAGGACAACTTCTTGTCACAGCTGGTGAGCCAGCCTACCAGGGGAGGGACTACACTAGACCTGCTGTTTGCAAACAGAGAAGATCTGGTGGGACATGTGGTGGTCAGAGGCCTTCTGGGGCACAGTGATCATGAAATTATAGAGTTCTCAATATTTGGTGAAACAAGGAGGGACATCAATAAAACTTCCACACTGGATTACCGGAGGGCAGACTTTGGCTTGTTCAAGAGACTTATTCAGAGAGTACCTTGGGAAGCAGCCTTTAAAAACAAAGGAGTCCAGGAAGGCTGGGCGTGCTTCGAGAAAGAAATCTTGAAGGCACAGGAACAGACTGTCCCTGTGTGCTGAAAGATGAGCCAGCAGGGAAGATGACCAGGCTGCTGTGCTTTTGTAGGGACCAGGGAGCTTTTATAGGAACTCAGGGTAAAAAAGAGGGTGCCTCACCTTTGGAAAATGGGGCAAGCAATTCAGGAAGTGTTTAAGGATGTCATTAGGTCATGCAGAAAGAAAATTAGAAAGGCAAAAGCTTAATTAGAACTTGACCTGGCAACTTCTGTAAAGGAGAATAAAAGCTGTTTTTATAAACATTTAGGGGCAGGTCCTGGGGCATAGGTAAATAACTGCGACCTGTGTAGTCTCTGTGGCCTTGGTTTGACAGTGGTACTGCTGATTCTGCAACATACTTCATTTGTATGGTTCATGCAAGGTACCTTATATTCTTCCTTGCTTTTTGTTAGGAAACCTTTTACCGTTTCACAGAGTGGCACAAAATCTCTTCAACTTTTCATCTGAAAAATGGGCAAAATTCTGCAAAGCAGAAAGAGTCCCTTTCATAAGCCTCACGACTAAAGGAAAAACTCCAGCCTCAGCTTTTCAGCGTCTTGTCTCTTCACTCAGAACATCTGTTTTTAGGTTGCAAATTGCCCCTTCTAAAATATGCAATAGACAGCAGGGAAAGAGTCTGCAGCCATGGCCTCTCCAGGGCAGGGAACTGTAAGTGAGCAGTGGTTTATTCTTTTATGTTATCTTTTATGCTTGCTTTTCATTAAGCTGAACAATACTTTTCCTTTATTGGGATAGCTCATGTTGTTGGTGATTGAAACATGGACTTCACCATGTGGGGAATCTGGATCTGGATCGTTTATTCAAAGGAAACAAGTTGCTTTTATACACTTCTTCAGGACACAGTACTTCCTTACATGGCAATTTCCATTAAGCAACCTATCACACATTGCCACATCAACAATGCACTTTCTAAATGTCCTTCTATGGGGTGATCACTCGCTGTTCACCCCTCTGTCAGCTTCTGGCAGGCTGCTCCCCATAGGGTTCTGCCGTGTGGCATTTCCTCCCCCTAAGGTCAGGCAGAGACGAGCCTTTGTGCTGCCATGTGCTTCTGCAGGCAGGTCTCACAGCCTGCAGCCCAACTCTGTCCTGTGTCTTCCCATATCATATAACACATCTACTTTCATGCAAATACTTACATTTCTAGGTGTAAAATGTCAAGTAGCAACTTGTGTCCTCTCAGAATTTCTGGAAGAAATGCTTTACTGAGTATTTTTGATAAAGAGCATATTTCTCTCACTGGAGATAGCACCAGTAAAGAGCAACACCCTCTACTTTCCTCCTCTTTAATGCCTTCAAAGTCTTTTTTTCCGCCACCTTTATTAGCTAGAAGTCTTCCTTTTCTGATGGATCATTAAACCAGCTGAAGCCATTAAGTCAGTTCTGCATACTTACAAGACTTTTGTGATGGCATCAAGGTTTGCAGAGGCCCAGTGGGTTATCTTGATACAGCAAAAGCCCTTGGTATAGGCAAGCAATTTTCTTTTTATCTTGCAACAACTTTCCTGTAGTAGTGTGAGAAGGTGTCAGGTGGCTGATATAATTACTGAAGGTTACTGTGGGCTGCTAAGGCCATGTTTTTCTCCCATGTTTTTAAATGACACTTTCCCCCTCCTTCTCTGCAAAAGGGAGAGCCCTCCTTCAGTAAATGGGAGGCTGGATGTCTTGAGGGAGATACATCTCCCATCTCTTGTGTGGCGTTAGGCCTGGCAAGCAGACTGGGTGCTGAAATAAGGGAAGCATGTGCTGTTCTTCTTCATTGCTGGATTTGAAGAGGAACATGCAGGAATATAGAAGATAAACCTATAAACAGGACTTGACACCACAGGGAAAAAAATCAAGATCTTCTGTTCTTCTTTAAGATGACATGGTGCACATTCAGAAGGGACCAAGCATATATTTTTAAAGATGTAGAAGATCATCAGGGGTTACATTATTGTAGAATTAGGCTAGCTCAGTAGTTAGCAATAAGTAACATGAAGAAAGAGAGTCTTAACTGCTTTTTAAGTGAAAATCAACATCTGTAAGCAGTTTTGTATTTCACAGAAAGAAGATGGTGGTGGTGTGCAATGAACTGTATGAGCTGGAGATTTCAGTTTGACAGGTAGAGTGGCTGTTTAAATTAAAGAAGAGAGAAAATCTCTAGACTTGGGAACCCAGTGGTAGTGCTCCTGTGTGGGCCATTTTTGAAGCAACAGATATGACCTCAAGTGCAGAATAGTGACTGCAACCAGATAGCTCCTTCCCACCCCCAGCTAGTCCTGTGTGTCACTATGCTCTTTGCTAATAATCTCAAACCTCTTTGCTGTTTAAGGATCCTTTTCCCCACTTCATTACTTCTGTTCTCAAGTTATATTCCCTAAACACTAACCTATTACACAATCTCTAGCTCCCTCAAACACATTACTCTAACTACCTGAAAGCATTCAAGGGGAAGAGAAAGGAGAAGCCTATATTATTTTTGGCTGTATTTTAATGTATCCTTAGATAGATTTTACCCCATCCTAGGTAGCACTCCTGACCATCATCATCCTTTTATACTAAATTCCCTTTTATCACTGTTGCCTGGGGCAACCCAGTTTGGCTTCTGCCAAACTTCTTGATTGGCTGGTGTGACTGCAGGGTTAACCAAAGTTGGTAGACCAGATCCTCCCCTGGAACCTCTTCCTTGAAAGATCAGACAGTTAAAATAAAATAAAAGGTCAGTATGTGAGTTTGGGGATGCCACGTCAAAGGCAGCTGGGATGCCTCACGTGGGATTTACTCACTCCCTTTCAAGTGGTAGCTGTGAAGACAGTGGTGGAAGAACATGTGTGCTTCCACCCCTCTTGACAAATTGTGTGATACAGGCTCCAGAAGCAGATTTTTCATTTATTCAATACTTGTTTGAACTACAGACACAGTGTTGGGAGCAAAACCAAGCAGCAAAACCTCTCCCTTCTCATCTGAATATCCTAACTGCTAGGTTGGAAAGCCCCATTTCCCTTTGTGCTGCTTTTTTTCTGTCTCTCCTCAGGTACAGACAGGATCCTATTTAACATCACTGCGAAACAACAGCCTATTTCACATCCTTTTTGCATCAGCATAATAACCTGAAAAAGACTACTGTGAGTTCTAAAGAACCTTAAAAGCATGATTTTTTAAAAAATTGTATCTCAGCATCTGATGATGGAGATCATCAGATTTGCACTCCACTTAGCTACATTTTCTTACCTTGATGGCTCCTCCTGCAGTATGTACCATGCACTATGGGAGAAAATGGTGCAGTGGAAAAGCTAAGGGCTAGGTTCAGGCTGCATTTGAGAGGCCCTACAACTTTCTGCCCCAGAATCATACTGCCTGTGTGTGCACAGTGGTGCCTTGCTCATAGGAACCAGTGGCAGGACTGTGTTTGTGGCTGTACTTGCAGGTAATGGGTCTGGCCTTGAAGACATATCCTTCAAGGCTCCATAGAGGCTGTTGCACAGCTGGGTTGGATTTTCAGGCCACCTGAGTGCCTCATGGGCTGCATGCACAGCTCCTGCACATCTCTTTGGATCGATGTACATGAATGACTTTGAGTGCGTGCAGCAGTGAGGGTGCAGAGCAAGATGTGAAGTAAAATAGGAGAAAAGGAGACAGGGATGTCTGAGGTGGTGTCACAGCATTCATTAAAGCAGAACAGCTCCGAGGAAAAAATGTCCCCAAAACCCTAGTACTTGATGAGTTGGCCCCACTAGTGAGCCTAACTGGTGTGCTGTTTTCCTCCATAGAGATTTGCTGTCATTTATACTAGAAGGAAGCAACTGATTTCATAAATTTCTCATCCTCAAACACTGCCAAGTACACTGAAAAAAAATGTCCTGGCAGCTGGAAAAAGGTTTCCAAAAAGAAACAGATTATCTTCTTCTAAATATCCTCTTTTTAAAGGGGTCTGTCACAACGACCAACTTCTATCACCCTCCAGTACTATTTTGTAGCTGCTAAGTGCCACCAAGGCATGGGCCAGGAGGGGAGAGATAAGAAGGTGAGGACCAAAGTCAAGAGCAGCCATGTGTCCCCAAGGCCCCTCAGAACACAGGGACAATTGCAGCTGCCTCCTCACTGACACTGCTGAAACTGCTCTGGGGTCTTCGTGTCCTGACTCATGCTGCTGTGTGGTAGAATGGGTGGCCATGAGTCTCAGATGGGTTTACACTGGGATGGTAGATTTGGGCAGAGGGGAAGAATTCTCCTCCACATACAGGAGAATTGTTTTATTTTTCCCTTTTGCATCCCAGTTTTCTCTTTCTCCCCATCCTGCCACAAGCCTGCAGTGCTGAACTGGCAACATCTCCTGCCTTCCCCCTGCAGTGAATCACCATCTCTCAAACACAACAACGGATGCTGGCTCCTCTGCCTGATTGTTTAGGGAAGATGCTGTACTTGGAGACAGAAAGTTCATCTCCACCTGGAGAGGTGCAAAAGCCCTTCTGAAGGGATGATGAAGAGCAGAGCCTGGGATCTATGTCTCAGTGTCATAGGGCTCTGTCACAAACAAGTCAGTTACCTTCAAGAGCATGTAGTAAAAAATAACCCCAAAGTGAGCATCTGTTTGAGCTGATGAATCAGCTTGGCACTTGGATCACAGATGTGGTTATTGCCATGGGGCTCCAGTCCTCTTTTCTTTCTGTCCTGAATTTGCAACCAGTCCCACTGATGTGGTAGAGCAGTGAATGATAGAAATAGAACTGTTCCTTCAAGTGTCTTGTGCCAGCTTGAGATGGGGGTTTGGGGCCATGCTGGTTACAGGGAGTCAGAGCCTCACAATTTTAACATCCTTTGCAGATGCCTGTATTTGCATGTAGTGATCTGATGCAGCACATCAGAAACTTAGCCAAAAAGCTGAACAGTGTGGCCGTGACTCACACCTGAGGTAAAAACAGGATAGGCATGTAAAATATCTGCATAAATTTACCTTTGAAAATTCATGCAACTGTCTTTTGAAGCATTTACAGGAGCTGACTGTCTCAAAGTATCTTTGTAATTGGTTTTTTTTAGGACACAGATACTTCTTAACCCCAATGCCCTGAAAACACAGCAGCACAAGTGATTTTTGGGACTGTTGTTTTTCCTTGATGGTCCCCAGGGTACATGAAAGAACCTGTGTGTTATTTTCCCCCAAGCTAGTGGCAGACATTAGAAAATTGAATTTAACATTCCAATATACCAGGCATAAATATGCTTTGCATATCTCACACCAAACCTAAATGAAAGGAAGTTCTGAGAAGGCAGATAGCTATTTTTCAATTATATGGGACAAATGTGCCATTTCTGATAGCCTTGTCAGTAAAAAGCAAGAGCTGGAAATGCCAAGCTGTTTAGCGAAGCAGGATCAACATTCCTAATACTTCATGGGATCACTAATAGCTTTTGCATCTTTCAAGACAATCAGCCTTGATTGTTCCTCTGGATGCATTCCTCCAAAATTCATCCTACTAATAGCAGTATTTCAGAGCTGGTATGTGTAAATAATAGCAAAGACTGTAAGCCTAGGGACTTTGAAGAGAACATCCTGTTACCTTAGTGTTGTCAGATACTTTGTGGCAAAGCTGTTTACAAAATATACAAGCTACAAATCAAAGGAATTTGATGTACTGTTATTTTATTCAGGAAACTTAGCATGAAAAACATGAAAATATGCTTCTGAAGTTTACTATCCAAGGTGAAGAGTTAATGTGTAGGTGATGGTGAATCTTCTAGAGACCATTTTTGCATCTGCGAAACACAGTTTTTCAGAGGCCCAAGAGTAATATTCCACCTTCAAAAATTTACAGGCAGATGAAAAAAAAGCAGAGATTGTCTGTTGCAGACATGCCTCAGAATGTTGTGCACACAAATTTTTCTTTCCGTATTTAACTTTCCCTTCAGTGATTTAACATTGCAAATAAAACCAGTTAAAGATCTTCTGCAAGCACAGTCAGCGTTCTCATAGAAAAGGACCAGCACTATAATGAAGTGATCTCTCCAAGGAGTTAAACAGCAGGAATACTGAGTTAAATTTTCAAGAAATTCTTCTGTTTGCATGTGCTTCATTTAAGACGTCTGGAAAGTGTGTCAAATTCAGTACCTGGGATTTGGGACATAAAAAGAGATTGGCACATTTTAAACCTGTTTTCAAATTATGCTAGATAACTTTTGGTTATCCCAATTCTTATTGGGAAGGGATGGAATTTTTTAAATCACAGTTGTTCTTTATTTAGCAGCACAATTAATAAAACATAGAAATGATAAGAACAATAAAGCAAAAAGTTGGATTTCTGCCTCAGTTTTCCCAGCACCTTGAGGCAGTCTTCATGCTGAAGTTTAGTTATTTTGGGAAAGTCCAGGATGCTCCTGAGAGATCCAGGGTCTGTTCCTGAGCTCTGGAGGCCTTCCAGCCCAGCCATGGCTTGGCTTCAGGTTGGCCAGTAGCATCTCTGATGCTCCAGCATGGAAAAGTCTAAGAGTATCCTTGATGGTGCCTTCTTCCTCTCTCCTGACATGTTCCCTAGTTCCTTGTGTGAAGCTACATATCCCCACCTCAACACCTTTGTTTGTCGTCAGCTCTCTAATCCGTAGACAGAAAAGGGAAAAAGGTTTGTGCCACAATTCTGCTGTTGGAATACAGTTGCAAAGACAAATGTTGTTGCATCTGGGACAGAAAAGACATACCTTTGTTAGCAACTACATGAAGAAAATATAGCTACTTCCTAATTTACCCGCCTAATTTACCCACCTAATTTACCTGTAGATGCTGAAAGCTTGGTTGCAGAGAGATTTTCCAGCTTTCTGCTAGTGTCTGTGTGAAACCCTTTGCGTTCACGTGGATACTGGCCGAAAACAGTCAGAAGTTTCTGTAAAGCAATCCCTTTATCTTCCAGGTGCAAGATTGTTATGCAGTATTGTTGTGATACTGACCAGAGAAATATTTTGAAATGGGTGTTGTAGGATTTAACCAATCATTCTGAGAAGTGGATAGTC
Source organism: Edolisoma coerulescens (assembly GCA_013397115.1). NCBI lineage: Eukaryota > Metazoa > Chordata > Aves > Passeriformes > Campephagidae > Edolisoma > Edolisoma coerulescens. Next base: position 220,724 of record VWZW01007679.1, on the reverse strand, counting down.
AGGGACCAATGGCCTTGTGCCATTCAAGCAAACTAAGATATATAAACGAGTCTGTAAATTAATAAATAATTCCTTTTCTTCCTGGATTGGAGTCGTGTCGTTTCTCGCTGTCCCTGGTACAACAGCGACATTTACCAGCCACTATCTGTGCATATATTCCCTAAACAGATTCCCTTGGACAGATTTGCAAAGACTCCCAGCAGATTTCTGCTGCTGAAAGCTCCTACTCCAAAGAAGTTAAACATGGACCCAGTTTTACACTGTCTGACTAAGGTGTTGCAAGGAATAGTGTAGTGTTTACAGTGTGTGTTTTGATGGCTTCACAAAAAAAAAAAAAAAAAAGCAACCTGCACAATATCTACAACACCTTTAAGGTTTTGAACAACAAAAACCTGCCCCTGGGAAGGGTCTTTGCATGTGGATCTCAAGTATCTTACAAATAACAAGTTTCACAACTTTTTGTAGAACTTTTCCTTGTAGAAGGAAAGCAGAGAGGTGAGAAAGTGGTGTGCCAAGCTAGTGAGTGAAGGACAAGCCTGGGGGCCAGGAGTCCTGTCAATAAATTGTATGCAGCAACCACCAGACAATATCCTGATCCAATGGAAAACTAATACTGTGAGAGTGATTGCCCCAGTGTTATTCTGTCCCTGGAGAGACATCACTGTAGGCTGCACTGATTGAAAGCTGCGGCCACACTCCTGTTGCAGACAGGCCTTTGTAAAGTTTGCAGGGGAAATCTCTGTCTCATGAACACATGGCCCCCTGGCAAACATACCCACCACTCTTCCAGCCTTCCTAACTTGCCACTCAAACCCACTAAATTGGCCCACCAGAGCTCCTCGTTCCCCTCTGGCTTACTGAAATTTGTTACGACCTGGTCCTGGTGTGCCATGTAGTTTGATCAGCTAGTGCAACAACATGGCCCCCCAAAAGCCATTAGGTTAATCTAAAGAAGAGTGATTTTTCCCAGTGATAAAGTTAATTTTCACGGTCTTTTGGAAAATGAAGTCATGACTAAAATAGGCATTGCTCCATGCCAGCTTTCTTTATGGCAAGCTGCAATTACCTCATATTCTTCCTTGGTATCTGAACAACAGCTAGAATCACTGGCTCTCCTCAACTTACTCCCACAGAAAATGTCAGCAGGATCTAATTATCAGAATGAAATGGATTTTCACTGATGCCTGCTTTCTTATCTGCATAATAGTTGAGCTAGGCATTCTTATTATCTCAGTTATGAGTTTGCACATTTTGTTATCTTCCAGGAAAAGGTGTTCAGATGTATGTACCCCGTGTTTGACTAAGCTGAAAGAAATCAAGCCTTAGGTGAAAACGCTGAGAAACATGGTGGTACTGAGTGAAGAATTTCTTGGAATTCCTCAATTTGTTTTAAGGATTTCTCCTTCATCTGAAACATGACAGGTACTGGTTCTGCAACTCTTTGAGCAGGCACCCAGCATCCCTATGAACTGCGGTTTTGTCTTACGTGTTTCTGTGGGAATGGCCTAAAGTTCTCCATCTGAAAGAAATGCGGTTGTCTGACTGTGCTGCAAAGGCACATGGGACACAGAGTACCACCAAGCCAAGGTGCACACATTTCAGTTTCCTACCCTTGGGCAGGGTCAGTTCTCTATTGGGAAGGTCCAGAAGATATGCAGTAACTTTTATACATCCTCTGCTAATGCCAGTGCTGAGCAAGGAGTCTGAACGAGTGACTGTGGCAAAGCTATCTACAAAGAGCTGAAAGCAGCTGCTGAGTCAAAGGCCACCAGAGAACCAAAAAATACACAGGAAAGAAAGTGTCAGAATAGTGTTAAGGGGATGGAGGGTTCCTTCATGCCTAAAACAATTGCAACAGGATTAATCAGGCACTTATTTCAAGGTAGCAGGGCGGCCTGAGCTGAGCTCTGCTTGTTCTGCCTGTCCTGCTCATACTCATGGTGTTTTTATCCCCCTGGCCTGCACCCTATTCAGAAATTTTACAGTGGGGGTAGATTGACACTGTGGCCATTTGTTCGTTATAACTCCAACCAGAAAGTCTCTCCCCTCCCAACACACTGCTGCCAGCCCCCAGGAGCAGCAATATTAATGAACTTGGATGGAACTCTCTTGATCCAGACTAAGAATTGGGTTGTGAAAGACTCCTTTCCACCATTTATCTGATCCTCTTAGACTTCAGGTTGAAGAAGAAATAGCTGTCCTTTTCCAGTGCTTAGGTTAGAGAGCATCCACAACGTCCTCCCTGTCAGGGGCAGACAGCTCCCTGTCTCAGGACAGACAGCCTCACGCTCCTGGCATCGACTGGGTTATGTCGGGGAATGGGAACCGGGTTCGTGTCACCTACCCCAGTTTTTCACCAGTGTCATACATTCCTCTCTCCATCTATGTCCTGGCACAGCCTGGAGAACAAGACTTGAGTCTTCCAAATACCCACATGAGTTTTCAACTCGCTTTGGTTCACAGATGTGTGTGACTGCTGAGGGTGAGGGTTTGTTATCTGTCTATGTCTCAGACCTAGGCGGAAGAGAGGAACAAAAAGGCTTGTTTAGTTTAAGAAATGCTCTGGGGAAAAAAAAGCCAGCTCAGTAGTGCTTGGAAAATAGCAAAGTGTATAAATAACTTGACAGTTCAGGTGTCCGTTTCCTCTAAATAAATCTGTATCTGCCACAACAACACACCTCATGCTAAGCCAACAAATTGATGAAAACACAAATCTTGCAGGGCTTAAGTTGGATAGCGGCACTGAAGATCACTATCAATTTTAGCATTCATAGCAAACGCACAGAAGATCCTGATTTTGAATATTGTGGCTTCATTCTGCAGATTCACTTTGAATGGATTATCATTAGTTGTATAAACACATGTAAGTGCCTGGAGTTCAAATACTAGACAATAGCTGTATTGTGTTGTGTAGTTACATTATTTTATTGGAGTTTTCCTCCAGCATTTCATTTAGCCAGAGAATTACTGACTGATCCTTTCTACCTAACATTCCTTTGGATGCAAAAGGATGCTTCAGAAAATCTGACAATTTATATGGCACTCCAAATATCAAAGATCAAGGACTTATATATTATATCAAGTGATTAAATACTGCAGATGAGAAAGTTAAATATTAAATTCTCCCCCACTCGATTGCCCATGACTTCTCTTCCCTCAGCTGGTATAACTCTTCAAATAAGCTTCATTTTTAACCCCCAGCACCCACGCCACTGTTTTATCTCCAATATTGAACTACTTAACATAATATACAGTCCTTGAGCTTTGATACTTGTTCTGGGAAGTACCAATAGAAGTGCTAGTGACTTTGATGAGGAGAGATGTGTTGCAGTCTGTTCCTAAGAAGCATTGTTTGTCAAAGGAATTTTGGTGTACGGGAGTATAAGCCAGACAACTGGAATGTAACAACTTGACGTGCACAGTGCTCTACCTATCAGTTTAAAGCACCTTTTTAAATTTTTTTCCAGCTGTAAAAATGTTGAGCACTGTGGTACTACTTTCCCTCCTCCAGCAATTAGGATAGGTTACAAAGTTGTTATTTGTTCCAGCTAACAATGACTCTCTGTCACTTTTTAATTCCGAATGGAAACAGAAAACGTGTGAAATGTTTATCTCAATTTTTCCTAAGTGTAGAAGATCCCAAGCACAACCCCACCTCCTGCTGTGGACACTAGACATTACAGGGATGGGCGTAACATTTTTAGGCACTAGGAGTGTGCTGGGAATTCCACGTGGATGGGGTGGGCAGGCTGTGGGCACTCACTGACCTCAGCCATCCATGACCCTGTCTCTGGGTACAGGTGGCTGGGGATGGAGCCAAAGGTTGAGGGATGGATAAGGAGGTGAACAGCTTGGTTTTTCTGTTTGATTTTTATTAAAGTGGTGTTACAGCGTTTCCTTTGCACATAGAGAAAGAGTGTAGCTGGGCAGCCTTCTAGGACCTAAACGGAGGTTACAAGGCAGCTGGGGGACTGGAGAAGAGCATGCAGTGCTAGAACAAGGGATATGGCTTCAAACCGAAAGAGAGTTGATTCAGATTAGATATTAGGAAGAAATTCTTTATCCTGAGTATGGTGAGACACCGGAAAAGGTTGCCCAGAAAAGTTGTGGCTATGTCATCCTTGGAAGCCCAAGCTGGAGGGGACTATAAACAACCCGGTCTAGTGGCAGGTGCTCCTGCCCATGGCAGGGGGTTGGAATGAGGTGATCTTTAATGTCCCTTTCAATGCAAACCATTCTATGATTTCAGAGCGGCATCCCACTGTGTCGGATGAGGGCTTAGCACTTTTCCCTCGCAGGAATGCCCCCAGAAGGGACTCCCACCTTGGTCCCTGAAATCTGTGCCGCCGATTTGCCAGCAAATGCCTGCTGGCGTTCGGGGCCAGCTCTGAGTCCCAGCAGCAGAGAGCGCGATCCCGGCCGCGCCCGGCAGGTGGCAGCATCCGCCCGCGCATGGGCCCATGCTCAGTCCCGCAGTCCGGCAATCCCGCAGTCCCCCAATCCCGCAGTCCCGCAGTCCCCCAATCCCGCAGTCCCGCAGTCCCG
>VWZW01007679.1:0-215727 GCA_013397115.1 Edolisoma coerulescens | reverse complement strand
CAATCCCGCAATCCCGCAATCCCGCAGTCCCGCAATCCCGCAGTCCCGCAATCCCGCAGTCCCACAATCCTGCAGTCCCGCAATCCCGCAATCCCGCAATCCCGCAGTCCCGCAATCCCGCAGTCCCGCAGTCCCGCAATCCCGGCGCTGGGATGGAGCCGCTGCCCCGCGTCCGAGCAGCATCGCCTGCAGGCTGCCCAGAGCGGCTGCCTTCTGAGTGTGCCACGCCTGACTTCAGCGGCTGTGGAGATATTGGCCGCCCAGAATGTAGCTCTAGTTTTCCACCAAAACGTCTGGCGCTATATCAGGATCACGACCATTTAAAGCCATGTGATTCCCATTCCCACGAGCAGCGACCAGAGGAGGAGGCAGGACAGGAAAGGGGTTTGGGGGGAAGTGCTTTTTTAGTCCCTTACCTCTTACTCCTCTTCATTTTCTCTACAAAATTTCTGAAATTGCCTTCTCACCTTAAAAATTTTCATTTATTTATTTATTCATTATTGTCTTTAAATTCCAGGGTATTTTGAAAGATTCAGACTTTTCTGCTGAGAACTAATCCTTAGTAGAATGAGTGATAGGAAGTGAGGAAAATAATTACAAATCAAGGAAGGAAACCGGATGCTTTTCTTTTCCTTACCCATTTCTGCTCTCTCTCGTTTCATCATGTTAGAGCAGAGCTGAGAGAGCCCCTTGGGTAGAGCATGCCAGCATGTTAAGTGGGGGACCCACAGCTGTGGGGAACAGACAAATTTTACCTCAAAACTGTTTTCTAAATGGAGATTTGTAGCAACAAAGCAATGCTCAGACACTGAGTCTTTCATTTCAAAGAAAAATTCTGGGGTGAGTATAAAGGGCACCACAAAAGCGAGTGTGAACCAGCCAGCGAAACAGCATTTAAGGCAGTGTAAGGCAAAGCATGAAAAAAGTGGCCATGTTATGGTGGAAAATCCAAGAACAGCCTGAGATAGCAAGAGGACTCAGGGCAGTGCAAAAGCTGGAGGCAAGGCCTTCCAGCAGACTCACAGGAGAGGGCTGAGGCTCACAGGATGACCACATTGTGCCAAAATGTGAGAGGCCGCTTTAGGTGTGGCCCAGATTGATTAGAAGGCTCTTGAGTGCCTGCCTGGATTTGCCTGAAGCAGGTAACCATTGGGTATGTGACTTGAAAGCATTAGTAGCAAAACTGTAGCATGTGTACGTGCTTTTAATATAAGGTTTATTTACTAGGCATTGAACAGTGTCTCAGTCAAAGCTGCTTCCTGGGTAGTGCAAACCTCTGACTGCCTCACATGCAAAAAATGGTGCAAAGTGATCCACCATTTTAGTTCTGGTAGTGCATCCCCTGTATACCAAGGAGATAATTTTGGTTTAATTGCAATTTTGTGCCTAGAAGAAATGAATTAACAAGTTTGATTATTTGTACTTGATAAAATTTTAAACTGTGCATGTTAATTCCCAGGATTTAAATCTATTAGTATAATGTAACCCTCTTTTTTTTTTTATTTTACTTTCCATAGCTTCTTATCTCTCAATGTAATTTACTTAATAAAGCTTATAAATTCAGCAGTAATATCAAATTTGTCTTCAGCTAAATAAGAAGGAATCCAGTAGAACTACGGTAAATTTGGTATGAGTCACTTTTAGCCTGCTTTTGCTGTTTCTTTTTGTCTTTTGAAAACAAGGGCCCTGTAGTTGGGTAAGTTTAATTTTGTTTTCCAGCACCCCACATACTACAGCTTCCCCTGCAACCTTTAAGGGATGGGCAAGGCCTCTTTAACCTTTGAACAGAAGCAGATGGTTTTTAGTTCCTTGGGATTTCCTAGCCTGCCACAAATAGGTCTGCAGCTGGCTGTGGATGGTGTCTTGGACATGGGCTCCCATCTGGGTTCCTCAGGGTGCATTGGCTGAGGTTCCCAGTGGGTACACGCTGCCAAGTCCACTGTTTTTTCATAACTTTGCCACTCAGGAAAATTCAAAAAAGGTGAAGTAAATACCTGTGAATGCAACAGTACTGTACTTCTATCTTGATAACAATAATTTGAAGCATATTCCAAGTGCTGGCAGGAAAGATGAAAGCAAACTTCATTTAGGTGTGTGAAAGAGCTGCAAGTGTTGATTGCTGGCACGAATAATGCAGCCCTATATAAACGTTTGATCTTGCAAGCTTTTATAATGCTGTGAACAAATCTTTCCTGATGAATGATGACTCAGAGCAGAGCTTTTCACTTGGCATTTGATAATTCATTTCAATTGCAGCGGAAAATAATTGTTCTATTCAAGCATACCAGGATGTACTTACTCTGTCCCTAATGAGCACATTAGAGCAGGCAACTCATCCCTGTCTGATTTTAGCACAGGCCACAAACTTTACAACTGACTCATTATTCAGTCAACTCTCAGTCCTAAAGAGTAAAACTCCAATGAGTTGCAATGGTCTTATAACTGTATTTTCCCTTTTCATAAGTCACTCAGATAGTCACTGATTTGTTGGAGGGATCTGTGAATCTTTGGGAATACTACTGGTGAACCTCATGTACTCTCTATATTTTGCTTGAAAGGCTTAAAAATGGAGCAATATGATTTTGATTATGGAACAGGCTGACTAAAAAATAAATCCGTTTACATTTTGTCTACAGTCAGAATGAGTCTTAAATAAATAGTTCAAATGTAGGCAGAGTTTTCCAAAAAAAAGTGGATGATTCAGAAAAACATGTCATACCAGCACTTGGTATGCTTGTATTGCCTATGAGACTGCAGGGACCATTTAGCATTGCTTTTAGGGAGGCCTGAATCATCAACAATGTCAAAAGATGTGTATCACTTGGGTAAGAAACTGCTCTGCTGCATTGGTGACCCTTATCTCACCCAGGGAATATAAGAGATGTTTGCTTTTCAGAGTATCCTTTTTGGGTTTGCTTCCACTAGGAAAGACAGAACTGGACCTTTGGGTTACCCAGGTTTTTGGGGGCAGGAAGGTGTACTGAAGGAGTGCGTCAGCCTTTGCCCCCAAAAACTGTCAGGTTTCAGAATTTTTTTTTTTCAGAAAATGGTTTCTAAATCCCACAAAATAGCAGCGGAAAAATTGGTAGGTGTATCATACAGTGTGGAAAATTTGTGTACTTAATTCTCACTGGGGCACTCTGGCTGTCTTCAGGGAAGGTGAATGAACGCACCAAAATGTCTCTATAGTAATGAAAGAAAACTCATTGTGCCACTGGAGATTGAAGCTGCATGGCCCCGTGGGTAATAAATTGCTACTATTCAGGCTCATGAGCGCATCAAGCTGATGCAGAGCACTCTAATGACCGTTATAACTGACTGCAGTGAAAAAGACTGTTATTTAAGTACATTTCAAAATGTACTGTAAATTGGGCAAAGGTACAGCTGCACTTATGCACTGAGACAGCCTCCGGTTTTATTCGGTCTGACAGACTGTGCTCTTTGAATTTAGGTTTTATCTATGTGAGCTGAATGCTCTTAGTATTTATGGCCTGTTAGTAAGGGAAGCAGCGAAGCCAGGGAGAAGTGGTCCTGTTCACAGAGGCTCCAGCTGGAGAATGCAGGTTTGGGTGAAGGCAGGGGAGGGGAGGGTCCAGCCACATCACACACACTGCTACCCTTCCCTAAAAACACCTCCTTGTACCTCGCACCAAACGCGACCCCTCTGAAGACAGTGTTTCTGAGTGAACATGAGCAGGGTCTTTGAGACAGAGAGACAGTGCTTCACAGACCTTTACACAGCCACAGAGAACCAGTTTCTGTGCTTTACGTGACCTTCTGGACCACACAGTCCAGACTCCCCTCCACACTGTGCCTATGTCAGGTTAGTTTGATTGGTGTCTACTTCTACCCCACTTCATAAGTTAACTTGGTTTACAGAACATGAAGTTTCTTTGCTGTGCCATATGGACAGTGAAATTTATGGCATATGGTCAGTGAGTGTGATGCAGCCTTTACTCGGGATTTCCAGCTTAAGGTACTTTAATAGCTCTCATTGTACGCTTTTTATGGCTGGGTTCTTCATAGTCAACCTTGCCTTTTGGTCTGTTTGGCTCTTTTGGGTCTAGTTGTGTCTTTTTTCGGAGGGTAAGAGGTGGTGTGTGATGTATTCTTTTTATTTTTTTTTACTTGAAGAGATCTTGTGGATGCTGTGGAGTCATGCAATATGGCCATTTAAATCAGTTTATCACCGGGCAGGTACATTGTGATCAAGGAACTGAGACAAGCAACTTGCAGTAAGCAAGCTTCCAGCAACATTTGGGCAGCCAACACTGCAACAAATCATTTGTGTGAACCTCATGTTCAGCACATGGGGTCAGACCTGCGCTTCCGAGGAACCAACCAATCCCCAGTTTGTTTGAAATGCAGTAAATAAAGGTGGACATCTTAGCTAATGAATTAGCCATGGAGAAAATAAAGCACATAAATTACAGTCAACTGCTTATAATTGTGACCTTCCTAGAGAATGACTGAGTCAGGATTAAAGAATTATTGCATGGGTGTTTGCTGACACAATTTGGTTGCTGAATAAATTTCCAGTAATTGGTGGCAATCACTCCAGTCTTTGTCAGGCAAAATGGAGACTTTTCTTTGAGTGAAGCCCATGAAAGCTAGCAGAAAGACAAGTGTCCAAAAGACAGAGTAGTTTTCAAAGGAGGGGCTCTATGGTCTGCATGAAGCTTGAGGTGAAGACATCATCCAAACCCTGAGCAGGTCTGAGAGCATCACTGAGTAACTCTAAAGAGAAAGGAATAAACTAAGAGGTTTTTCTCCCAATTGCTTCTGAGGTTCCAAAGATTGTTGAGAAGTTGCACAGAAATAGCTCATGAATTCTCAACCATTTGTTTTTCCTTTTTCGTATCTATGAATAACAAGATTATTTAAGTCACCAGTCAGATGATTAAAGTTAATTAGCATTTATTAATAGGTCAGTGTCTTTATTAATGTTGAAGCTGGTATAAACAATTCTAAAAAGTTTTTTTTTCAAATGCCACAAATCTTTCTTACCTATTTACTTTTCTTGGTATAATCTCTGCACCATTCCTGATTCTGGGAGAAATTCGAGGGAACAGCTGACATTCTGCTGGACATGTAGTGTGAAAAAAAGGGATCTGACCAGGCATTTTTCTTCCTAAGTTAACATTCTGCTGCATGTCTTTGATTCTTTGTCTATTTATGACTATTTTTGAAACTACTCTGAAGCATGAGAGCTGAATGTCTTGAACCAGCTGAGAGCATTTGTGTTTAGACATGAAGTTAAAGATCAGAAGTTTTGATGTGTAACAGCTGTAGAGGAAATAGGTGTTAAATGCTGCCAGCCTGCCCAGATTAGGCTCCTTCAGGTAGACAGCTAGCAGGAAATAGTAGCACATCTGTATGAGACAGTTCAGTGTTTGCACTGAACAAAAAATGTCTTTTGTCTTTACTCATTTCCAGCTTAAAAAAGCAAAAAAACTGCTCCCAAAATCCCATAAAAGCCAAAACAACAATAAAAACAACAACGATAGAGATGACTCCATTACCATGTAATAAAATCTCAGTGAGTTGAAGCCTTTTCCTTTATGTATTTAGAATGTTTGGTACACATTTCCCACCTTGCCGAGCGATCTCTGATTCTTCTCGAGATATTTTATTGGTCCATTGCCTCAAAATGCCTAGTATTCTTATACCCTCCATTTTAGCTGGGCTAAAATCAATTTGTACCATGTTTTGACACTTCTTTTGAACCCCGGCCATCTCGTGACTATGCTGATGGGGTAGGGGCATGATTAGGCAAAAAGAAAGTCACAAGAGAAGGATTAAATATAGTTAAAATTATTGTCAATATTCTGTGGCATTAAGGTTTCAGAGCTGTGAGGAGTCTATGTCGATGGATATTGTTTTATAAGATGTGTTGTTTTAACTCACTTTGTGACCTGATTCTGAAGGAAATTTCTTAATTAACGTTCTACGTATTTGACAATTAAGTTCAAAGGAATCAAGAAGTACTTAAAGTGTAGAATTAAAAATAACTCCATTTCTGAAATATCTGATACTGGTTAAATATACATCTTCTATCTACATTTAATTAAATTTCTTTTAAAAAATATCCCCTGGTTTCAAGAATTAGGTCAGTTACTACAAATACCTTGGCTCATTTAAACAGTTCTGAATATTACCATTATGAAAACTGACTTATACAATATTTATAATTTCACCTATCTTTGGTTTTCAGTTAAATAAAAAATTCCTTATACTTCTAAAATGGTGGTAATAAAATAAAACACCTTATTTGTGGTTTCATGTCAGCCAGAAACTTGCAGTTGCCTGTAACAGTAAGGCAGATAGGTGGTTATTGACTTCAGTGTGATCTCCATCAGGCTGTTGTGCATCCTTTTCTGTGAAAACAGATTCCTATGACTCTCAGGAGCATGACAGACTCCGAATTTAAGTAGACCAAAATTAGTTGTGCTTTTTTTAAAAGAAAGGACTCAGCCTTTGCATTACACAGTCAAATAATTCTGCTGAAACCAATGAGCCTCTCTGAGGGTTTTAGCTTGCTGCAGCTGAAAATTGGATCTGAGTCTGCAGGATTAGAGACTCCGGCATCATGAGCACTGAGTGAAAGCTAGAGCTGTAAGTGTGGAAATCATGTACCAAAGAGCACTTTGGGCATCTCCCCTTGATGCTCTGCATTGGAAGTGCACACCTCCCTTCTCCAATTATGGAGAGTACTGGGCCACCAGCACTTGGGTTAAATATCTAAACACACTTAATGCCAACAGTGTTGATAAGCTTCCACTTCTTGTGCAACACTCTAGTCTTTTCCATGTTTGTCCTAGGAGAAGGAAGGCATGCAGCTGGGAGAAGCACACCTTTCTGAAAAGGCACAGGAACTGAGTGGGTCACCAGTTAGAAGTGACACCGTGATGCTCCCATCCACAGCTGCAGCCATCTGGACTGCCTGTGAAACTGGGTGGTCTCCCCAGACACGCAGAAGCAGTTGGCACAAGACTGACTTCCAGGTCAGGGTTCTGAGATTAGGCTATAAATACAGCTGCCACTGACTTCAAATGCTGGTGAATTGAAAGGTACAGAAGGTTAAGGCTACAGTCAGGCAGGGGTCATTCAGTCCAGGCAGGGCCACATGCTGTTGGATCAAAACAAGTAAGTTACACACTGAAACCACTCATGTAATTTTTCCAAGCACGGACAGCAGGCATCAGTGAAGACCACAAAAATCTGAAAAGTGAAATACTGGTTGGCAGCTGCTAGACATGAAAGTGAGACACAGTTTGGGATGAGGTAGCATATTCCTGAAATTGTCACTACTCATGATTTGACAGCATTACAAAGGAAATAATTTTCCCAGTTTTGAAATATGCATTCGAACGTCTGTTCCATTAAACACACATCAGTATGTTGCCACCTGTTCCAGTCATGCTTGATAATGAATGGTATGCAGAGATAATACACCTGCCTGGCCTTGTAAATGTTCTGCAGGGAAAAATCAAAATTAGGTAATGTAAGTCAAATTTGGATGGATAGTCCTGTTACAGTCAATGTTAAATCCAGTGCCCTTAATTACTTTGTTGCCTGAATTGGAAACCCTTCAAATAAGGGGGGGGGAAGAATAAAGCTTCTTGACAGTTAAGAGCCAAGGAATATAATTTTGTTGCAAGGTCCATCAGTTACCCACAGATGACAGCAAATCCCCATGCAGATCAATCAGAGAGGTGATAGAAAAAGGAGGCAAGTGTTGGCACACACTATTCAAAGATACTAAAGCTAATGTTGACGTGGCTAAAGATAAAGCAAGCAGAGCTGCCATTGAGATCCCACTGAAATCAGTACAAATCTTCCATTTACGCTGTGGGACTGTGATGTAGCTATTATAAAAAATAGGAAGGAAAAGACACCAATTAAGGACAAGAAAGGGGTTACCTTTAAGCATATACTAATGCCTTTAACCTATCTGCTAAAGTACTTTAAACACCAGCTTATTTTCTGTCTGAAAACCGGGACTCTTATAATAGCTTCCAAAAACCTTTGTCTGAGGGAACCTCAGTCTTGCATCCACGCAGAGCAGATGCAGGCTTATGGTGTGCTTTAAACCTCAGGGTGGAAATTTCTGCCTAGGAAGTTTTCCTGCATAAATATATAAGACAATGAAGCTGTGGGTGTCTCTGCTAGAACGACTGTGAAGTGCTGTAAATCAGCAAGAGATGAGAAGATAATACGCACATCTCATGCACTTATTTCTGCCTGTTGGGCTCTTGCATGGTGTTGACTTGCAAAGAATCACTGCCAAATGAGTCTGCTCCAAACAGGCTCTTGGACTGTTGTCCCACCATGGCATTTCATTACCCATCACATTTAAGGAGGGATGTGTGGCTGCAAGGACTCACCGTGCAGTTTATCGAGCTTGCATGTGGCTTTTCTAGGTAGGAGCTCTTTGAAACTCAGAAACACTTCTTTGGTCTCCGATTTTTTTCTTTTGAGAAACAAGGGTTTACAACCCTTGCAGCCAGCAAGCCAGTCACCCATTTGTAAATGTCTAATGAACTTGTAGTTACAAAGACTGCCTGTCTGTCACAAACCAGGTGGATACTACACAGCAGGTGTCTCAAATGCTTTATATGTCACATTGTTATACATATATATCTATATCTATCTATCTATCTATCTCCCATGCAAATGAACCAAGACTGGGCAGAAAGTCAGGTTTTATAACTGGTTAATATTCCTTTTGCAAGCTTCTCCCCTGAGCGAGCTGTCACTGGACTGCAAGAGGCCAAGCTCACTCTCTAGATATTTCAGCTGGGAGCCTCACTGATCTGACCAGAAACTGGCTATGAGCCACATCACTGAAATCCAGCTACTGATGCAACTTTGTCGGAATTCAAGGATCACCAGTTCTGGATTCAGTAAATTATTGCTCACCAGTTATGATGTTAAACATAGCGTTGCAGACAAATACCAGGATAATTACACAGGGAGGTTTTCATACTATATAACTTAGGAGCTAATTTAGGCACCCAAGTCACTTAGAGAGTCTGCAAAGAAACACTGATTCCCTCAAAGGAGAATTCAAAGCTTCAAAATTAAATATCTAGGAGAGTTTAAAATATCTGATGTGAACACAGCAACTGTCCTCCATGGTTTGTAATTCCCCTTGTACTTTAGCTGGTCATGAAATTTCTTACAACCTCCTTGTATAAAGCTGTTGTGTGATCTTGCAGAAGGCTGACAGCCCTCTCTTGAACCCCACAGTACAGGAGGCTGCTCGTGCCTGGTGCCGCAATGGTCATCCTTTGGTAGCAGGGGAACTCTACTATTACATACGGATGCACATTGATTCCTGATGTTCCCAATTGAAAATATGGTACTGGGTTTATATAAAATGCCTCTGGCAGCAAATTCTTGAATTGTCCCATGATTCTGAGATGCTCAACACATTATTAATATGTTTTCTTATTCCAGGCTGTGGTTTGTGAGGCTCCTATACACGATGTGTGTTTCACACATCACTCACTCACAGTATTATCCTGTGAGTTTACGCTGAAGCAAGGCCTGAAAAATATGAGGAATTAAAAAACATTCAGCAGTGTTAATCCCTGCATTGTACTCAGTTCTGGAAAGGCCTGATCAGCTTGATACTTTTCTGACAGATGCCAGTGACAGAATTTTTGTTTAAGTGTGATGTGGTGAGACAGGAGGCTTTCTGTCATATAAACAGTCTTCATAAGTATATGTAATGTTTAGAATCATAGAAAAGGGAGCTAGAAAGGACCTTAAAATGTCTCCCAGAGCAGGCCAGACAGCCTGATGGATATTTCTCTAACCTCCTTAAGAACCCCACAGATGGACCTTCCCCAAGTGGGCTGTTTGCTTTACTGTCCTTAACTGAGTCAATGTGCTACCTAATGTCTTGCCACAATCTTTTTTTGCAGCAGATAAAGCCTGCTGGTTTCTGTCTTATTCATCATGAATGCAGAAAACGTAAGGCTCCCTTCTTTGCAGCAGCCTTTTCTGTATTTGAAAACCATTATCATGTCTCTGCTTCATTTTCTCTTCCACAGATTGCACAGTACCAATTAGTTCAATCTTTCGTTGTAGGTCGTGTTTTCTAGTTCTCTGATCATTTTCTAGTTCTCTGATCATTCTCACACTGCATAATAAGAGCTTTGTGAAAGAAAGAAAGGAATCAGAATTATTTTACTTATTATTACTTCAATTAATTATTCAATCACAGTGCATTTTATTTGAGTTATTGCTAGTCTAACTTTACCTTTGATGCTTAATAATGTGTACACAGATATATCCCTATGGATTATGCTTCTGGGTTACGTTGGCTCACAGTCTTTGTGAGTTGCATTTTCAGGAAATAAAAGAAGTCTACAAGGCAAACAGACATGCTCTCAGGGCTAAAAAATATAGACAACCTCTCTTTCTTGCTATGTGGTAGCTAATGCTCCCCTGATAAGACCAGATACTTGTCTAGAATTGTGTATCTGCAGCCAATGTACAAGTCCACAGCAGAGGTGTAAACAGCTTCAGTCTGGCTGTCCTTCCCCACCCTGTTGGGCACAGCCCCAGTCTCTGGGGCTTCTGCAGCTTCTGCTGCACATACCTGACACCCTGGTTACACCTCTGGTCCCTGCTTGTTCCCACAGACCCATGGCTGACCATGGACTCAGTGACTGCAGCATAACGTGTGGGAGGGCTGAATTCAGATTACACACTGTCCTTAGCACCAGCCTTCCTTGCCTAACAAAGCTGCCATCCAAATAGGCTTCCTCTGGACAGGGGTTGAAGGAGGGAGTTTCCATGTACTCCCAAAGCTATGAAGGTCCCTGTTGAACTACACTTCTGAAGTGTTTCTGACCTAGCAGAAGTTTGTTTTCAATGGAGGCTTAAGTGACAGTCTTAACACAGTTTACCAAATCAAAATACAAGGGTGGTCCCAAGGAGCTGTTACTGGAAAGAAGCTTAAGTTCTTGACTCTTCTAGTTGAGTAGCATCTAAAAATAAAGCTACTGAAGTCCCATATAATACTGAAATAACGTTATTGTGTATGATCCATGCATAAAGACTTAGTGCCATGCTTCCATGGATGTGTCTTTGGGAAAATACTCTGTCTGCAATGAAGGCAAGAAGAAACTTTGAATCATGTCTACCAAAGCCAATAGACCTCAATAAAGGAAATCATGATTCTTATTATCTCAAGTGCTAAATAGAGGGATATCTGACAATCAAAGAGTTAATCCAATTGCAAAATAAAAAACTTTCCGTGCAATCTGTTCCCTTAAGAGGCGCTTTCTTCATTTTCACTCAAATTCTGTAAGAAAGAAAGAAACAGAACATAAAAGCTGCTGGAAAGCTGTGCAATTTAGGGGAGAAAGCAGAGGAACAAAACCAGAGGGGAAGAGAGGTGGAACAAAAGAAACTCACTCAGAGAAAGGAGAGCAAAGAATATCCACTAAAAAGGAGAGAAAGGCTGGCATCAAAAGGGGTTTTCAGCCTCAGAAAGCAGCCAGCAGCCAGGCACTGCAGGTGATATCACCAACAAATCCAGTCTGCCGAGAGAGATACTCTTGCAGGACATGCTACTGGTGTAGGGTTTAGGAGAGAAAGTGTGATTTTTACAGGACTGAACTTCAGAGGGATTCTTTGAGCACCAGGATTCAAGCTGTTTTCCAGTTGCTGAATAAAGCTCAGTGGTCTGTTTCAGCTTTTGTGTTTCTCTTTTTTGATTGACCTGTTATTTATGGACTCCTACTTCGGTGAGCTATAATAATTAAAAAAGATTGAGCTTTTAATTAAAGGCCTAATGAATTTGGATTTTTCTCACAGAGAAAAACATTCCCTGTGGAAAGTTGATATTTTTATATAAGAATGCCTCTGCTGGAGCACCCTTTTGAGGGAGACAACTAAAGAAATGGGATATGATCAGAATTTTGTGGACTGCTCTAGTCTCCTTTTTCCCCCCATAAAATAAATTATTCATTAACATCTTTGAGTTCCCTGGGTCATCTAACTCCTAATATCCCCCAAAGGATGCTCAGCATTCTAATGCACCCCAAAGTGATGTCACATCTGTGAATCGCTGTCACCAGAATCAATTATTCATAACCTGTCACACATATGCTTTCTTTTGTTCATGTCGGCCTTGCCCTTGCACAGGCACTGTTCCAAGGCCTGACCATTTCCCGTTTGGAAAGAGTGCTCCATGCACTTGCAGGAGCCTGGGGACCCAGCTCCCGGTGTCACCAGGAGGGGAGCAGGGCAGCAGGGGCAGCACACAGCAAGCCCAGTGCCTCCCTCCAGCCCTTGCCAGGTTCCATCCAGCACATCTGCTCTCCAGTGCCAATCTGTGGGCGAGCAAAAACACAGAGCAAACATGCAGAGGAGGAGATTTCATTTTCCCAGAGCCATTCATCCCTATGAATGTTCCCCATTTCCAAGCTCAGTTCTTCAGAGCTGTTCACAGTCGCTCTAGGAGCTGCAGAAGGAATAAAACCAACTGACAAGGCCAGGTTGGATGGGGCTCTGAGCAACCTGGCCTAGTGGAAGTGTCCCTGGCCATGGCAGGGGGGTTGGGACTGGATGATCTTTAAGGTCCCTTCCAACCCAAACCATTCTGTGACTTTCCAGTGGATGTGTTTCTGTTGCTTGAGTAATTTTTTTCAACAAGACAGTTGTTCCCCTTCAGCACTTAGTGGCTCCTTTAGTTAGAACCAATCCCAGTTGATACAAAATTAACCCCGTTCTCCCTCGCAGCCCTCCTTCCACAGCGGAGTTGGTGGTAAAATGTGGGGTGGTGCTGTGCATGATTTCACAGTCAGATCTACAAGCTTTGGAAGTGAGTAGAGAAACAATGCAATTGCTCGAGCCTGATCACATATCTCTGCCACTGGCTATCTTATGAAAAGGGAAGAAATGAATTTACTTAGGAAGCCACTGCTCCTCTATTAGATTTGACTGTTTGAAAGTCATGGGGAGCGGAATAGCAAAGCAAACAGACATGTACAAACTGGCTAGTTTTTGTAAGAAACCAAGATAGAGTATGTGCTTAAAGTATCTTCAGGTACTGCGCTGACCTTGAGCTCTTTCACTTCATTAATTCTATGATTTTATCACCACATTTTCCAATTAAAAAAAATTCTCTTCTCCCTTCCTGTGAAAAAATTCCTGTCCCTCCCTCTCCCACCCCACACCAATCTCCCCCTTTCTTTCAACTCTCGTAATCCTTGGCGTGATAATGGGTAAGGAAACATTTTCAGACAAAAGTCGGGTATTTTAATTTTGATAACCTTCCTGAGCAGCGAGGTTTGTGTGGGATGGAGATTAATGAAAGCCAGGCACAATGCGCCCTTGTCACCAGGTAGAGTAAGAAGCAGATAACCCTCAGGGAAGCAAGTGGTTCAGAAGGGGAGTAAGTAATAACACATTTTAATTTTTCATGCATCCCTACCCACTCTTTAATGGAAGGAGAGCCCAATCTGCAAGCAAAGAGAACGTGGAAAAGAAACAGCAGCCTTACCTTTGGATGGGCTGAGAGGAGAAGGGGCCTGGGGGGGGCCCTGCCAGCAGCAATAATTGGGCCCGACCCACAGCCTGCTGTAGCAAGTGGATGGATTTTTCTGCACATTTTTATCACCTATCCTAAGGAGCCAAGTAAGCTGCACAGTCCCATAATCCCCAAATCCATGTGGTGCCCACTCTTGTGTGTAGCAGAGGCAGAGAGGGGAGGAGAGATGACAGCAGGGCAGAGGGCTGCCCTCGCAGGGCTGGCAGGGCTCTGTGAGGCACCATGGCTTGTGAGCCAGGGCCCAGGAGCTGCCCAGCCAGGGCTGCCCGTGCTTGGCCAGGATGGGCAGCTCTCCTGCCTGGCAGAAGGAGATTCCCTGCTCCCTAGGGAAGCC
Source organism: Edolisoma coerulescens (assembly GCA_013397115.1). Classification (NCBI taxonomy): domain Eukaryota; kingdom Metazoa; phylum Chordata; class Aves; order Passeriformes; family Campephagidae; genus Edolisoma; species Edolisoma coerulescens. The sequence goes on along the minus strand of VWZW01007679.1, from coordinate 201,820 downwards.
TTTCCTCGCCGTGTCCTATTCAGCTGGCTGGGATTGCCTCAAGCCCTGAAAGTTCCTGAGGAACATACTCATTTTCCGTTCAGCCCCAGGGCTCATCAGAAAGCACTAAACTCAGGTCACAAGCAGATCCTTCAGCAGGAAGCCTCTCCTGAAGACTTGCACAGCTTTGCCTGATGTGTGGAGGTAGCTACCTGCTGCTATTTACCACTGCATTTCCCAGTGAGACATTTGCCAGGGAGTCCATCCCTGTCAAGGCACATCCCAGGTATGTTTCTACAAATAGGGCAGGGCAGGAGAAGTGTAGGAAGGGATACTCCTGCTTGATGGGGGTGGAAGCTGAGCCATGTCTGTCTTCAGGACAGCTGCATACACAGCTGCCCTGACCTCCCATTCCCTCCCTCACAGACTTTCTTCATCTCACAGGTGGTCACTACCAAGAGATGGTGTAGATGTGGCCAGAAAAATGAAGACTTAGCTACTTTCTGGTGTTTTAACCACAAAGTTAAACCTCTCTCTGAAAAGTTGCCCTTGATCCTATATTGTGATGAGATTGGATAAACCTATAGTACATTTTATACTTCGATTATTTTTAAGTCTTTGAGTATAGCTGTTGGCCTTAGCTAATCTCCCATCACCTCACCCAAATTGTCTTAGAATGAGAAATTACTGAAGTAGTCATGGATAAGTAGCTCACTTCTTGACTTTTCGTCTCATGAAACAAGCTTCTAAAAATCATTTCTGAAGTGTTTCTTGAGTGATGACAGTGCTCTGTCAAAGGGTTTGAGAACCAATACTTTCTGAATGAGTATGTAGCTCAAGAGAGTTGCTAGAACGAGGAGGGCCGGGAAAAGGCTGCCTGGAAGCATGGAGGAGACAGGGTGAATGTTTGAAAACATGCAACTGCAGTACGTGTACATAACAAAAATGATAAACTGAAATAAAAAAGAAAATGATGAATTTGCATGGGACAGCTTGAAGCTGTTACCCATCATGATGCCTTCCTGTCACTGTTTGCATGAGGATGCCAGAAGAGTGAAAGGAGAAATGAAAACGGCATGTCCAGACTGCAGTTCCCCATTCAGTTCAGTGCAGCTGGTGGATCTGGGCTCCTGAGAGAAAGGACAGCATTTAGGTGGTGACAGGAACCACCTCGACAAACAGCACTGAATACGAGTAAGAATTATTGAGTAGGTCAGACAATTTGGGGATCAGTCTGTTTCCCTTAATTATGAGTTCAAGTATGAGCCTTTCCGTTTCCATAAGGTCCAGAGAGCAGCTCACTTGCCAGCCCTGTCACTTTTATGTTTGTTGTTTTCCTACAGCCCAGACCTGTGCAACCAACTCCATCTGCATTTGGTGACAGTCACCTCAGGACTCTCCCCTTCCTGGCCGCATTCCTTGAGTGCCAGCTCCTTGCCTGCAGTCTCACTCTGGCTGCAGCTCAGGCAAGTTTTGACATCTTGTGTTGTGCTTTTTTACTTTTAACGGTAGACGTGCATTGGCCCCTCTTTTACCTGTCTGCTTGCTGCTTTGTTGACCTTGTGTGTTCAGTTTGCTAAAACTGTGGCTGGGTTTGAGCAGTTACAGCCTAACCAGAAAGCCCAAGAAACTGCTGATTTCCACCCACGCACATAGTCATAACAGACTCATTCAACTCATTTCACATTCTAATAAACAAAAGCGACACCTATGTCACCGACCCATATTACATTTATCCTGTTTTCCACAAGCTTTTTTCAGCATCAGAGCTTTAGGGACAGAGCAGACACTTGCTGGTAAGACTGCATCTCATTTTGGAAATTTTGCCATATTCTGGATTCTCCTCAGACACCTTATATCCAAAATATGACATACCATTAAAGAATTCATCTTGCAGCAGCAGACATTTTCCTGACAGCGTGTTTTTGATGGAAGCTTCTTCTCTGTTCATTCGTAACCCTTTGGTTGTACTTAGGCTAGTGGATTCATCCATTTTGTAACAACACAGGGGTTTGTAAAAGATCTTGTGCATAGGTGTCAAAATTGTCTCCTGTGACTACTGGCTACCACGATAAGCACTGCAGAAAGCAATAAATCTCACCCTAACTGTAGTAAAGGTTGTCCCTACTCTTCCTTTCAAGGTCTGTTTCCCAGCTTCACTTTTCTCAGGAATCTTTTTCTGATTTGCAGCTGAAGTTTGCTCGTAGGCAGGGTGTCCCTGTTGGTTTTTACCAGCTTCATCCATTCCTTTTCCCGGTTTTTCTGCCTCCCTCGTGGCTCAGTTACTGGATTGACCGACAGAGGGCAATAGTATCTCACTCCAGCTTCCAGTCTTCTTTCCTGCTCCTCTTTCCCCTGCCCTGTCTGCATCGTACATCTGCTTCTCCTACTTCCAAACTTTCACTTTGACCACTGAAGCAGGGTGCCCCAGCAGTTACGGGGGCACAAGAACAGGTGTCTTTCTGCAAACCCTGGCACAGTGCTCAGCCAAAGGGCTTCTCTGTGCCCAGGGCAGCGATAGCGCTGAATGTTGACATAGACTCTGAAAGCGATTCCACAAATCACAGTTTGAGGGTTGTTAAAAACCAATGCACCCATTTTTTTCTACAGAAGTCCTCTACCTAAAACTTGCAGGAGGGGCAGACAGCAACCTCCCGGGCCGGCCCTGGCGCTCAGCATTCCTGCTGCCAGGGAATGCGTCTGCCTGCGTGCCAGGCAGATGCTGAGGATGCTGCTAGTAGCGATTCCAAAACCTGTGAGTGTGGATCCGTTGTCCAAGGACTGCAGTGAGCTGATGGGCAGCAGACTTAGATTCAATCCACCCACACAGGCATCCACTGGAAAATATACAGGGCTCCCCAAATAGGAAAGGATTGAAAGGAACTCTCTCTCTAAGGTTTAACACTCACTGGAAGTTGCTGCTTCCATTTAATTTGCAGTCAATACCTGCACTTCTCTGGAAACAGTTTTTCATATGAATATACTTCTCTTCCTTCTGGAAGGAACTTCAGGAGGTATTTGCTTATATGTACAACTGTCTCCCTGGAAGGGGAAAAATCAATGGTGAGTATAAAAATCACTGTATGTTCTAGCCAAAAGTCAGTACTACTCCTATAGAAAAATATGTTAAGGATTCTACAGTGCAAGTACTTTTTTGAGCTAGAATGCAGCTTTAAGCTCTGGACTTAAAAAACCTTGCTCTGTTCATGTTACGGACTGTGACTTGCCTGATTGAAGTTGCTCAGGGCTGTTTGTGCTTCAGGACACTGAGTAGGCAGGGAAGGCTTTGAGGGGCTGGGGGCTCACACAGCCAGCAGTGGGCTGTATCTATGCTCCTTCAAGGGCAGACAAGGGAACAACTAATAACTCTGCCTCTGTGATAAGGATCTGCTTGTCTAAGGATGCACCTCTGTGGTCCTCTGGCTGACAGATTTTCTCTGCTCAGACTCCAGGAGAGCTGAAGAGCAGCTACTTCTCAGCACATGGGTACATGATGGTATTTACTGCAATGAATATAGGCTGCCATGCAGCCATTTTATACCTTTAGTCTGGACTTGTCCTCCTAAGAACAGGAGAGAGGCCATAGGAGGTCAGTCTAGAGCTTCATCTAGCCCAGCATCCCGGCTCTGCTCTTGCCTATTGGACAATTCACAGGGAATGTGCGTAAGGGAAAGGGCCAGTCTGAAATGACCCACATCTGACACTGAACATCAGACAATGTTCAGGCACTTTCTGGCAAGGCAGTTGTGTCCAAACTGTCATATTTAATAATAACTGAATACGAATGAGCAAGTCTAAATATTTTTGAACAAATATATACCGTTGAGTTCAACATCCTGTGACAGTAAGTTGTACAGTTTTCCTTAGAGTCTCAAATAATCCTTTCACTGTTATTCTCTTATTACAGAAAGCTAATAATATCTTACTGTATCTTCCCTGAAGCTCACTGTGCTAGCTTGCAGGAGACCAGATTTTGCCTGTTTTCCATTTTACAAACCAGTTGCCTCTGTGGCTGCTACCTGTCTTGCCTTGCATCTGCCCTTCAGTGCATCATTGCCAGATTTTGTGCATGTGATTGGATATTCCCATGTTCTTTCTTCCCTTTCTGAGGTGACAATGTCTATCAGCCCTTGGGAGGAACCCACCCACCACATGTGTGCCAGCATCCATGGAAACTCTCCGGGCAGAGATGGCTTGCAGTTTTCTTTTGTGGCTATCACTGTTCAGATGGAGTTTCCCTGCAAGTCTTGTTGAGCTTGTTTATACTGGAGTAGAAGAAATCATCTTCCCCAGCAATTTGAAAGCAGCAAGGCACAGAAAAGAACCCTCAGCTCTGCCCAACTACTTAAGAAGCATTGAAAGATGCATCAGTTGGCAACCTAACACTTCTGAGGCTTTTTCTTGCACTTTTTTGAGAGATTTCACAGTTCCTCACCTTGATGCAGGTGAACTCTGAAGATGTTAAGTGACTAAGGCTGCCATTTTTGGTCAATAAAAGGGTGTTTATTTGTCTTCTTGACAAATGCACACCAGCAGCCTCATTATTAGAAAAGAAAAAGGTGGACCTGATAGTCATGGGGTACTCATGTTATATATAATTTTCTTATTACTGTTGGCCTTAAAATACTTCAGCATGACAAGATTAGAGCCAGTGTCATCCTTTTTTATTTAAATTTAATTTACACAAAATAATGTTCTTCTTGCTCCATTTCTTCCAATTCCCTCTCTTTTTCTCCCCTGTTCATTTTTCTTTATAATTTCAAAGTTAGTCTGTTCACCAATGTCACCCCCTTCCACAGTCCCACATTTCACCTTTGCAAAACACAGCAAAAGGCCAGCCATTTATTCTGCTTGCCATTTGTAGCAATTAAAGATAGGACTTTGCAAATCGAGTTGCACTGTCACTCAGCAGATGTCATTCAAAACTTTCGCAGAGACAGACAAAAGTTGTTGATCTTCCTTGTTTGATTTTTGTTTCCTCTAGCACCAGTATTACCTACCCTTCTAGGACAAGTGTGTATCACAGCATGTTTTTCTTTGTATCATTTTACCCTTCCTTGACCCCACTGGCCTTTCTCAGCTGGCTCAGAGTGGCTTTGGAGGCGAGTCTGTAACTCTGATGGGTGGGACTCTGGCATGTGGTTTAGCTCCTGTAGGCCTAATGTGGGTGGGGGACAGTAAATGGATGGTGGGATGGGGAACTCCAAATTAAATCACACACACTTCACTCAGTAGCTGGGACTGGCTGGAGCTGCCCTGCCCCAAGGCCAGCTGAGAATCTCCCTCATTTGGCTTTTAATTGTTGCCTTACCACTACTGCAGAAAAATGGTTTTATCAAAACCCTACATTTTTGACTCTTTGTGTCCTTCCCTCCCACTCAAAAGCTGCTCCTGTCTGCTTAGGGAGCAATGCCTGCTCCCACACATCCAAGTGCCCTCAGGAAAAGAAGTCACAGTAAAATCTTCAGCAGACTCTACACATGCAGCTAGAGACAGTGAGAATGGGGGTTTTAAGTGTCCCTGAAACTGTGTTAGTGAGCATGACAAGAGCTCACCCTTTGCCAGCCCACTGCAACGCTGGGCTCTTCAGCCCTCTGAAAATCTTGTATAAAAATTAGAGATTTCACAATAAAACTCCATGTTTCTGACAGAAACATCATTGGCTCCTATTATAAAAATAACATACACCCCAAGCATTTAACAGAAAGAAATTCATGTCCAGGAACTCAGGTAATGAGGCAGCCAAGCATGACTGGTGTTGGGTGTAACAGAAGTTAGCGCTGAAGCTGTACGGGTAATATATTAATTCATACGTATATGGCTGATTATGTATTATTACTACAATTAAGGGATATTGCCAGTGGAATACAATGTTATGACAATGTAATGTTCTCTAAACTACCCTCTTGGCAGATATAAAAAATAAATGGAAAATCTGGAGACAAAAAGGCCGTGAGTTGCAGAGCAGATGAATTTGGCCCACCTTCCTTGCTAACGTAGAACAGTTGGCTCTGGAATGTGATGCTGGATCACTTGCTTGTACAACAACATCACCTGTCTGTGATAACCATTTAACACCCAGCCATAGTCCCAGTCACAGTAACTTGCACCATCACTGCCCAAAAGAGCAAAAGCAGCTGCAGTTAACAAGGAAGTTTCCTTTTATGAATATTTTTTAAAATGTGAGATATTTTGGATTACTAAAGCAGGAATTAAAAGCAAAAGAAACACCTTAATGTGGGTTTTGCTGTGGCCATACTGAATAATCATGTTTAAAAATGAACCATGTGCATTTGTCAAGTGTTATATTTAAATAACCAGTGCTCCAAAAGGCATTAATTATCAGGGTTATGTGAAACTGTTATCATGGCCCAGCACAGCCCTTCAAGGGTCAAGGCTGCTTGGAAAGTGTGAGAAAAGCCACTGCTGTGAGCCAGAGATGAGTCTGTAGCACTGAAGAAAACCAGGTACAGATGGACAGGCTGATCTTTTTGTGGTAGGTCTGTGCCCGGATGTTTGAATGGATGACAGCTCTGGAGATGCTTCAAGGAAAGGAAAAAGGGAAATAAAGAATAATTGCCTTGAGGTTTTGCTACCTACTCAACACTTCCTCACCTGAGCTAAGCCAGCAATGTCTGGAGAAACTGCACAGCACAGAGTGAGGCTGATTTACACCAGGTACAAAACTGGCTATTAAAATCTTTGTGTCCTAGAAAATGCCTTCTCTTAACTAGCTCAATTTACGCAGACAGGTGAGTGTATCAGGGTAGAGAGTGGATGTAGGAAAGCAGCAATGAGCCCCTACTGGCTTCTAACAGCAGCATTATCTTAATAGTTATTAAATGAGGTGAAAATAAGCTGAGGGGAAGCATGAGAGGAAAATTCAGGGGCCAGTGGCAGAGTCAGTGAGCTGCATCATTAAGATGCTGCAAGAGATAGAGGACAAACATCTGCAAATCACAAACACATTTGCCAGCTCAGAACTGCAGAGAAGTTTGCCAGTCTCTCTCCTCTCCTGTGCTCAGACAGAGTTCCTTTAAAATAAAATCATTATAAAACCTTCCAAGAAGCCCAGTGCAAAAGAAAATCTACCCCAAGGCCTTGCTTAGGTAGAGCTATACCTTTTAACAGCTTAACAATGATATAATCTGGTGCACAATTACATTCTGTACTTAAGGAAAACTCTTATGCTATAAAGGAGCCTCAAAAGAAAAAAAAAGAAAAAAAAAGCAAGATCCAATTTTCAGGATCTCCAAGTGGCAAAAGAAATGGCATAGATAATATGTATCTTTACAAATCCATTTTCCTCTCTCTTATTTGTTTTATCCTTAGTGTGCAATTTAGATATGTCTAATAGATAGCAAGGCTGCATGAGAACACTGCTGCACAAGGCTCCTGAGTGGGCTAAGTGCTTAAGTCCTTAAGCAGTAAGTGCTGCTGAGTTCTGCAATCGGGCTGACAAGGTTGGTACCATTAACTCAAATCATTTGTCCCATGGCATTTTAGGCAAAGTTCCCTTTGGAAGCTCTGGCTCTTTCTTTTACCCGAAGACTCCAGTCTCAGAGAAGAACCTGTTTCTTCCTGGCTGGCTTTGCAGATGAGTCAGTCGTTGCCTCATGGGTGTGTGCTTGCAGCAGGTCATCAGGATTTATGGTGTGATCCTTGTCCACTTTCCCATGGCTCTCTCCTAAGTTAGATCAGTACATTCATGCAGGAAAGGAATAACCTACTCTTGTTAGATGGTAACTTTACCTCATGCATAGGTCACTTGCAATACTCCTGTCACTATTACACAGCAATATTTGCTCATTAAATACACACCAGCTCCCCTTCTGTTTCAGCTCAGGAACCAGTTCCAGAAGATGTGGTCATCTCTGAGCCCTGGGGAGCGGGGAGGGAGGCAAGTGCATGGTGTGGATGGAACGCATGGCTCAAGGGGTTTTGCTGCCTGGAATTTCTTGTCTCTAAACTTAACTTCACCTGGTCAGAGAAGTTGCTTCACCTGGTGGTGTGAAGGTGGGAGGAGAGAGGCAGCCGCTTCATCCTAATCAGCCCTCTTCACCCTTCTGCTCTGGATGGCAGACCTGACAGTATGGCAAAGAAACCCTCTGCTCTGACTTAGATCATCCTGTTGCTTTCAGTAGAAAGTTGTGTCCATTCCTTCCCCAAAGGAATGTGGCAACCCCTCCCAGAGAGTGTCCCGTGTGCTAACACAGCAAGCAGAGAAGGCACGTAAGGCTGAGTGCTGTGAGGGGAAAGCTGTGATCGGGGTACAACCAGTGGCCATTCTGCACCTTCCAGCTGACCTGTGGTCTGAACATCCCCACAGGATGGGCTGTGCTCTCAAAAGTTGCCTTCAACAGAGGTGATTTGCACTCTGAGAAAAGCCTGAAGCATACTGCTCAGAGAGCTGTGTTTTGAACTGTGTTTGAGAGGCCTGTGTTTTGAACAGCCTCTGAAGACACCACTGAAAACCAAGACTTTGCCAACATAGTCGTGCCCAAGTTGAACTCAGTTTGTACAGTCTCTTGGTACAGGATCAAATTTGCCAAATCAGACACCAAACTGTCTGAATTATCATGACTAAATTCCATCTACACATAAGGGCATTTTTTTATTATGAACAGCCAGCTTCTTTTTCTTTGCAATTAGCTGGGAACAATCACTCTTCCTGATGGCCCTCTAAAAACAGAAAAGATCAAATATATTCAAACAGTTTCAAAAATTGCATGTCCTTAGGAACAAAAATGAGAGGTTATGACACTGCTGTAGAGCTTACAGTCAGTTGGTATGAAAGCAGGTTGTTTTAAAGGACTTGCAGCTGCCTATTAACAATGAGTAAGAAGTCCTGGGGAGATGGGTCTGGAGGTGGGCCAGAAAAAGAGGAGAAAGACGCTAAGCAAAAGCATTTTCACTGGCTCACTTGTGAGAAACAGGCTGGCAGCAATGATTTAAACATTTCTAACAAAGAGGTAGAGTGTTTTAAAAGTGCTTTCAAAATGTTTCTTAACAGTGACTCTTCCAATCTCTAGAATTATTGTGGTCTGCTTTTAACAGGTGGGCTGTAACGAAAGTGTTTTAAATACCCCAGGAAAGCATTTAAACACACACCAAATTTTAAGCCAGGATGAGGCTATATCGAACTCTATGGAGCACATTTGTGATACTCAGTGGTGCAGGGACTCAAGGTTTCTGCAGAAAAGTTGTCAGTGTATTATGGAAAAGATAATTTTGTTTTCTAAGCCAGAACTATTACCTCTGCCTGGGATGTCTGTGTGCCATGTAGATATACATACACAACATTTTCTATGCAGACTTATTCTAATTTATGTCTTGATGCTGCATGAGAAGTGCCCCCACATTTCTTTCTAAGGATCTGACTGGTTGTAGAGGAATTAAAAACTGTGTGTCACTTGTTAAGGATAAATTCCTATGGCTGTATTTGAAAATCACTTTGCATGAACACTTCTGCTTCAGACCTGAAGAAGGCCCTGTTTGATTTTTCAAAGAAACTATATTGCTTTCATAAAACCCATTACTTTTTCCTACCAACCTTGTCACCCAGTGTAATATGGGAATAACCTGTACTGCAGAGGAAAGGAAATTAGCATAAATATCCATGTATTTTATATAGGAGAAAGACATGGTATTTTCATGAATGGACAAATTTGCTACAGTTCCACCGATCGGGGTGGGTATGCTTACAAGTGCAGGCTGAAAATGCCAAAGAGCTGCCTCAGGACATGGTGGTGGACAATGAGGGGCATTACAGTAAATGACTGCAAACAACCTGGCTAAGTGAAACCAGTTATTTCACAAAGCCAAGGCTGGGCTGAGAGCCACAGGAACCAGACATTCTCCTGGATCACCTTGTGTGTCAACGGCAACAACAAAAAAATGCCATCGTTGGCAAGCACCTGACACAGATTAAAAATATGGATTGGTTTTCAATTATTTTCAGGAAATTAACATTCAAAATGAACTAGTTTGACTACATGCCATGGAAAGCCCAAATGCAATTCTAACCCAAATCAAAAAATCTGTGTCAATCAAAACAACATGGAGGGGAAAGAAATCTGTCATGGTGGCATCTGTCAGAACCTCGGGGTTTTAATGACTAATCTGAATGGCTCTGGATAAAGGGATTAGTTGATTAATTTTGTTATTAGTTGATTACAGTGCCTTTTTAATATTAGGGATTTTCTAAAACCAAAACATAATTTTAACCCTTCATTTTGCATTAAAAATATAAACTAAAGTCTGGTAAAGCCTGTGAGAGCATTTGCAGGGCTGTCAAACCATATGGATTAACTTTGGGATGTGGGGGAAAGAAAAAAGGAAGAGCTATTTCTAGATGACAAAGAAGATTATTCCAGTATTCCCTTTCTTCCCATTGTGCCAGGGAGAAGAAAATACAGTCAGGCCATGTTCTGCATTGAACTCTTCACCTGAATTTCCATGCTCAGTTAAGTAATGAAACTTTCCACAAAACCCCTCACTAAAATTCCCTTTTTGGGGTGGCTGATGATAAGAAATCCAGAACTGGCTCGGGAAAATCACTGCACCATGCAGCAGAGCTGAGACTGTTACCTAAGACATACATTTGCTTTCTCTTTTTTGACCAAGTTATTTACAGCTGAAGAGCTCGTTTTACTTGTATTTTTCTGTGAAGCAGATAATATTCAATCACCTGCTGAGTTATAGTCTAAAAAACAGTAGGTCTTCATTATCCAGGGTGGTGAACTCAATTGTCTCATGCAAAGGAGTTGAACACCCATTGACTGCAGCAAGCTCAGTTCAGACAATGCTGCAAAATGGTCTTTGTTTTACAAGAATTGAAAAGTGATTAAACACTTGACTATTATAATGCATTCACATGAATTCCTGTCATGCTGCAGTCTCCTATTGCAAATACTTGTTTTGTCAATTATCTCAACTGGAATAACGCAGGAACGGCTCAGATGTGGCATATGAGGTTAACTTCTCTTATTTATTCTGAAAATGCTTTAAACTAGCCAACTCATTTTTCTCTAGAAATTGAAGGCAGAATGTGTTCTTTCTTAATAAAATTTCAACCTTTACACTCAGGTTTTCAGTGAGTATTATTTCAGTTGGGGAACAGCAAGATATGAATGCAGCTCACTGCTACAGAAAGAATATGACATTTTTCCTTCACATCTCTTCCATCTCTTCCAATGAACCTTCACACTACCAGTGTTGTTGAAGAATATGGTAATTTATAAAAAAAAAAATCAAAAGTATTTAGATCCCTTATTATGCATTATGGGTCTAGTATTATGCAAGGTGATGAATTAAATACTGCATTTTGAGGTATCATGCTGGCTCCTCGCAGAGTAGGATGTCTAAGTTAAGATTTTGCCCTGCTCTGTATTGGTCTAGCTGAGAAACTTTACCTTCTTTGCTAAGCATAAAGTTTTGTTCAGTGCTAGCAGCTCATATATCAGTTCTAAGTTTTCCCACCAGTAGTTTGGATTATTCTCCAGACGAACTATAGCACTAAGAACGAGAAGTTTCAGACATTGGAATCCTCTGGAGTTGAAAGTTATTTTGCTTGTATTCCCTGAACCCTGATGCTCATGGCTCTTTCCTTTCCAATGGCAACAGAAGTGCTTCCTCTGAGCCGCACCCATCTCACATCTGCGTCTGAGAGCTGAGAGCATCTCTGTAGCCACAGAGGTACCACTTGAGCCTCTAAAACATTTTCAGACATTTCTACATCATCTTCTATGGATGGTGCCTGAAAAGTGAAGCCCAGTACACATTTGAGTACAACTGTAGTAGCAGTTCAATAGCAAAAAAGGAAGAAAAACTAAGTTACCCATATATAAGTGATATACAGGTACATAATTGATATACTATATGTATTATATATGTGTATACAAAACATGTACCTTTATATAATAACATAAGTTTATTGTACATTAGATGGTGCATATAATATACTATATACTACATATTATATATTGCAATATGGAATAAATTGTTGTTATTACTATTTGCATAACTCTGTTCTGCAGAGTTCCTGTCTGACCTGCAAAAACTTTGGAGTAAGGACACTATTTGCTGATGTGATTGGAAGAGCACAGGTAAAATGAGCAGCTGGTCCTGGTGATTTTATTTGCAGTGTCATGGATAGCATTTGCCAGGAAATGTCAGAAGGAGATGTATAGTATTTCATCTGTGTGTTTTGCCTTAGGCCACATCTATGGAAGTGATCACTAGTGTATATGCAATTCATTTTTTTAAGGTTTGACAATTTTTAGTACCAGGGAGAAAACTTGTGTTAGCACTGAGGCACCAGGATAGAAGAAAAATGACTGACAGAAAGACAGCTCTTTTCTTGGCAGTGCAGGACCACAGTCAGTGGTTGCTAACAGTCTCCAAACTCCATAGGGAAGATTTTGTCAACACAGTGTCAAAGCAGTGCCTTCTGGGACAAAAGTGCTTTATTTATGGGGACAAAAGAATCTCTTTTCTGTTAATACGGAAGACTCAAGGACAACTAAATCAGAGCTCTGTTTTGAAAGAGAAAATTTCAGTCTGGAACCACCCATAAGTGCATGAAATCAGTAATTAAAAGAGGACAAAGTTATTTAAACCTTATGTTAACCTCGAACAGGCAAAACAAGTGGAGGGAGGGCACGCACTCCATGCCTTTGTTAAAAGCAAAAATCATTAATCTGTTTTTAGTTGGGTAGAATATTTCTTGGTGATTTGGGTATGTCTGTCCTGTTTTCAAGAGCTTCTTGGATGCTTGGACATTTCCATCCTCCTGAACATCAGAGACAGAGTCAGAGGCACCCTGAGCTGGCTGGTTAAGGTGCAATTCTCTCAGTGGCTGTCATTGATGTCTGGGCTTAGGCTGAGTTAGACTTGCATGTAAACTGCTGCTACTTTGAACTATTTTTTGTTTTTAAAATTGTTTTTTTTGATGCTGTATGAACAATAAATACTGTTGTTTCAATAATTTTGGCTGGCCACTGCATACTGCTGGCTGCTGATTCTCGAAGTGGAACCACCAAACTTGCCAAGGGATAAGAGCAGTTGGCATACATGGAAAGTTTTAATTGGGTTCTTGTTTAAGATGAGGGGAGTTATGCAATTAGGCATGGAAAGCATAAATGTAAGGCTGTTCCGGGCCATCTACATGCAGAAACCAAAAAAAATGGTAACTAACCCTGAAGTTGTTATATGGAGGGACATAAATTCCTGTAAGGGAGAAGACACACTTCTGATGACCAAGTCACTCCCCTGACCCTCTCCATGCCATCCTGGAACAAAACAACCACCTCTTCTTCTGAGAAGTTATAAGCAATCAGCCCTTTAAAAACAAGAACATTGGTCCACAGCTGCACTGAGCTCACGACCTTCACCTCACTTTTGTTGCTGGAGAAGGTCATGGACTTGCTGTGAAATCAGCGGCCCCAGGCACCTTCTCCCCACTGCTCCCCACAGAGAGCTCTGAAGGCAGTAGAAGGGATGCTGTAGTCCAGGGGCAGAGCCCACTGGCACAGCAGCTGTAGGATGGAGGTGATCAAGGAATCATAGAGAAAGTCATTCTGCCAGCACTAAGGCTTTTAAAATGCCTTTATTCTCCAAATAAATAATAAACAGTTGGAAAGTTCTGCCTGAAAACTAGGAGTGAGGGAAAAGTGAAAGAGAAGAATATCAGTGTGGTAGGACTTGAAAGACTTCTTTTTTTTGAGTTAAGAAATTTTGTTTCCTTCTGGGACCCCAGAAGGTGCAGATACAAGAAAAGCAGAGATATTTTTCTTCAGATTATGCGGGTGCTGGGGATAATAGTAATTAGTTCATCTACTGCAAAAATGTAAAGTCTCCTGGCTGGAACTCAGGCACACTGACTCACACCTTGGAGGAGATTAAGTATTGTTTTAATTCAAATCCCTACAGGGAAGACAGGTGGACAGAATGTAATTACTAGGACATCGAGGGTAACTGTCTACCTCTGAAAAAGTGTATTATTCTCTATAATAGCTGTAAGCAGACAGGATATTGTTTTTTCATCTGCAAGTTGGATGTCAAATCAATTAATAACTTTCTCAAGCGTCCCGTATAGATTTGAAAAGGGCAATTTTTGGAATGAAGATTGAAATTTCAGAGACAGCTTTTGCTGTCATGTAAAGAAGTAATTGCTAACCTGTGACAGGGATCATCCTTTAATATCTCAAGACAGCCGCCCTCAAAACTTGTGATATAAATCTTTATCCCAGTTTGTTTGAAGGGATCTATACTGGATTGTCTTACTCATGCCTCCGGCATCAGTACAAGACTGAATTTTGTTATACCTAAATCATTCCTACTAAATTTTAGGACAAGGGTCCAGCCTGGTTTTCACAGCTGAAGAACTTAATTTGTTCTGAATTATTATTGAAATAGCTCTTCTCCTGTAGCAGAGAGTTTGACAAAAGCAGAATTAAAAAAATGGGCAGGCAAGATCAGCTTATCAGTCACAATTATGGTTTGTCAGATCATACTGATGTTTGCAATATGTGTGATGGCAGTTCTTCAGGATGGTGAGCATGAAGTGAAAACGTGCGTGGTGCCTGCTTGGGTGTGGCACATTTGTAGGAAGTGAGAAACAGCCTAAAAGCACACATTTGTTCTAAACATCAAAACCTAACAAGGACATATCCTTAGCAAACTTTCCTGTTTCTCAAACTTCTGTTTTGCATTACTGGGAATGGTGCACACCATTGAAAAGCATTGTCTAGCCAAGAAAATATAATCTAAAAATTACTCAGACAACCATGTACATAGAGGCACACACACAAGTGCTTTGGGCAGTGAAAAAGTGGTGACTGTGACATCCATTAAAGAAATAGACTAGAGGAGGTGGGTATGCAAGGCCTGGCAAATCAAACTATTCCAAAGTTGCTGAAACAGGATCCCACACATCTACAGATTGTTCAGTGATGAATCCAGTTAACAAGTGATGCTGTCAGGGTTGCCTGAGACCCACAGCATCCTGCTGCAGACGTCACTGGCGCTGCTGCAGCACACGGAATGGCTGTCTCCTCCTCAAGGAGCAAGCCCTAAACAAAGGTGGTGCTCAAGCGTCGGCAGAGGCAAAGAAGGAGAGAGGGGTCTTTTGTATGGGTTCCAGCCGGTTTATTCTGGTGCAGGGTCCAGGGACAGAAAACAGGGGACAATGGAGTGTCCAAGGGTTTTATATAGGGGCAAAAAGAGGTGGAGAGAAGGGGAACAACCAATGGGGAAAGAGAAAGGGGAGGAGCTAACAGGGGAATGACCAATGGAGACAGTTTAGGGGAGGGGAACACAGGAAACAACCAATGGGGCATTGAAGAAGAAAGAACATTCTGGAAACATACATATTTAACAAGGGGATATACATAAACATAGGCTCGTACATAAAACTGGGTGGAAATCTCATCAACCAATAAACTGAAAACATGTAAACTAGAAGTGATTGGGAACCTGGGAACTCGCCATAACTGCAATGTAGGGATTAGACTGCAGTGCCTGCAGTGCCCCCGGTGCCTATCCACCACTCTGCCTCCACTGTGGCTTTAGCCACGTGCACTGCAACAAACAAGGACTCAGCCACATCTGTGGATGAGAACAGGGCTCTCTAAAATCCAGTGGAAGTTTTATTATTGTGAGTTCAACATTAACATTATTTATGGAAATAGGAAACGCTTAAGACTGACAGATGATTTTTGTCAGAATAGATGGAAAATTGGACCTGGATTGGAAAGGCATCTGTTTATTGTTACTTTGCTTATATACATTTGCCTCTTTTAAGGAAGACAGTATGCAATTTTTCAGCAGGTGACAGTCCAAGGATAAAGGTGTATATGTGCAGAATAGCTGGAAGGACTCTGAGTGGGTGAAGAAACTTAGAAATTGAGATCTTTTAGTGGAGAGGAGAAGCTGTTAGTTCAGTATACTGTGAAATGCCTCAAATTTTCATGAGCTTATTTTTTTAAGTAAAGGCTTTCTTTGCTATTTCAGTGATTAAAAGAGAAACTAAAAACACCGGTCAAATGGTCTGGAGGAAAAATGCCCTGTTCTGCCATAAAAGTTACTGGAGTGAGGCTGTCTCCCACAGGCTAGACAGCAAACCTGTGGAGCATATGCACCTGGTGCTGAATGACAAAAAAGGGCTTATTTTAAAGTTAAAAATTTTCTCATGAGAAAGCTTTATCTAAAATGTTAAAAGTGGGCAAAAAAAGTTTCCTGTCTATGCTGATCCTTGCAGAGGTCCTCGTTTCATGTGGCATTTAAGCTCATCTTTAACTGTTTAGCTAGATAAGGACTGCAGCTTTTGTGTTCTTTGTAAATATCATATTATATGCATGAGCTTACTTTTTGTGATTCATGTTCCCTGTAAAATAAATTACAAACCTTCAGATGGGACTTAGTGTGGATTTCAGAGATAAATGTGTATACATTTTTATAGACTTGGTTTGTATATGTCTCTGCATAAATATATTTATTTTATTATAAAACCCTATTATTTGAAGTCCATAAAAAATTCTAGTCAAACCCAAGATTTTGGTTTTGTCCAGAAATCTTTGATTACAAGTGATACTACATGTGCTCTGACTGATGAATGCATGACAGAAGTAATCCTCTCTAGCAAGAAAGGATCTAACTTTGTGGTCTCTCTATTGCTCATTAAAAGACAGGACTTGAAGTTATTTTCTTCCAAAGCCTAAGAACTCTTTTTCATGAGTGATTTTTCTTTTTTTTCGGCAAGGCTTTTCTGCCTCTGGCTGGAAAATTATCCTTGGTTTGTGGAAAAAAAAAGAAAGCATAATCTGTATAAAATATTGTAGTGGACTTAATGAAAAGCCCCTCTCAAGTTATTTTTATCTCTTCATCTGGAACTATGGCATGAACTAATTTTGCTTCCCTTCCTTGACCAAAGGTCATCACCTTTCAATCTCAAGGGAAAACCAGTAAATTACACTTAGTTTAAATTCACCATTGACAAGATGCAGTGATGTGGAGTCAAATGTGTGTACCCTGTAGGTCACACTGCAGTTGGGCACTGTGCTCCATTTAGCTGTTCTGGGTCAGGTGGAATGACCCAGAGGAGCAGCTGTATATCTGAAAGTCACAGTTCCTCCTTTGCTCCCTTTACTTCTGCAGTTCTACTTCTTCATCCTCATGTCTGTGGGAGAGGGGAGCAATGCTTGCTCTGCTGTCTTACAGAAGCTCATTTTCCCTCACCAGTGTGTGATTTAGGGCAGGGGTTTTTGAGCAGGGGGTGATATGACCCTGCTTGTTTATCCAGTGCTGATTGCCCGATGCCAAGGGTCCTGCTCTCACTGAGCTCATGGATGGCATCTGGTCCAGGACCTCACTCATCATTCATAGACATACAGACAGAGGGAAGCAGCCTGTTGCTCTCCTCCTGCTGACACTCCTGATCCCAGCAGGCAGGAAAAGAAAGTGGTGGTACTCACATCAGGGATGGTCTCTAAAACACATTATAGATCTGTAGAGCACATCAGCAAGGCTGTATGTTGAGGATGAGCTGTGCTTTCAAACCTCTAAAAGCTATGTATTTAGCTTAAGCTTGTTGGAACCCTCATGATCAACAGCCAGTGCTTTTTAACAATGTTCAGTCATTCATCCCACCAAGAATGATGCCTAAACCAGACTTTTCAACAAGCAATCAACCTGCCTCCCTCCCAGCTGGCTCTAGCAGAATCCAGAGTATGACCCTGTCAGGCAGGAGGTCAACATGCTCCATTTACAACTTGAGGTCCCTTCAAAGCACCTTCCTGGTACATAATAATATCTTTTCAAGTCCGTTAAGGTATGTGTATGTTTTTAAGAGGGAGAAGTGGCAATGGTAGGTATTGACTGAGAACAGTAGGGGAGGCAGGAAATAAAATGTTAAGATTCCAATGCTGGATGTAGCCAAGGGAGACACTGAAGGTGCCAGAGCAATGTGGCTCAGGGCAGATGTGAAGTGTCACAATCAGACATGGCAGAGAAAAGATGGGCAGCCTGCAACGGGTCCTTGTCAGTGACTGTGTTTAAAGAGTGGAAACCAAAGCAGGGACAAAGGGACAACATCATCACAGGAGAAAGTCCTGCATGATCTTAATAGGATGTTAAGTGAAACTCAGGGAATCTTGGTTGCTGCAGTAGAAGTCAGGGGAGAAGCTTACTGTGATAAGGTGAAAGGCTGAAAATATTAAATCGTTAAGTCTCCACCTAAACAACACCTTCTTAGGATCAGCCAGGCTTTTCCCACTCATTAACAGCTGGGAGTTTTGTATGTCTGCCACTGCTTTCTCAGTGCAATTGGCCTATGGTCATCAATCTGCAGCAATGTGCACTTCACCTGGAAAGATCAATCTTGCTTAGGAAGGAAACAGTGCTGCAAAGTCATAGGAGAAATTCTTATCTAAAAAAATGTCCTGTGCTCTGAATTTAGTCAGGACACCAGCAAAGAGGAATGAATCAAATATACAGTGGATGAAGCACCAGTTCAATTGCCAAGTGTAAAACCATGAGTAATGTCCTATCTGTTATCAGCTGATTCGCTCAGGGAACTCTCAATGTGTTTTAAACCCAAGATGACTGTCCCAGCCAGTATCAGAGCAATGGCATTTCTCCTGATGACTTCAGATTTGGTTTGATAAGTTCTTCCATCACATAAAGCGACTGTGGAAGGACAACCAGAGCTGAACACAGCTTTAGGAAAAAGCAAAATTTAGCATCAATATTGCAATCTTGTTCCTTATGCTCACAATAGGATCTATAAATTGATGGCAATTTCTTTAACGGTAAGATACATTTTAACAGCAGCTTGTGTCAGGTTTTGGAAGGTCAGACTTCTAACATTTTGGAGTCTATCACTTAAACATCTTATCCAGCATTTTGATAAGAGAGCAAGGTCTTCTGCTAAAGGAAAGAAAGACAATTGATCCAATAAGTCTTAGCAGCAGCAAAGATAGCTTCATGGTACATGATTTATGTTCCTGTGAGGCAGGGGTATTGGGCTAGGCTGGGAGGTTGGATGGTTGTCTGCATGCATTTGTCTCAACTAAGAAGCAAACTCCACCTTACTAAAAATGGCTCTGTGTGTGGTGGCATAAATTTTTCAGTGCTTTAGTGCACAGGAGACATCCAGGCTGAAAAGAGCCAGCTCTATTTCACTGGTGTGGCTGAGGGCTCTCTTGCAGGTGAGTGCCAGAGCACTCCCCAGACCTTTGGGGAGATGCTGCACAGCAAGGAAGTTGGTAAATGCAGATCTGCTGGAAAACACCACGCAGGCCTGGATGGGGTGGCCTGGGTTTGCCAGGCAGGGAGCAGAGGAGGGAGAAATGCCCCACAGTTACGGGGCTGCATCAGCAGTCACAAACAGCCCGAGTTCACCCATTGCCTCCCCAGCCCCCAGCTGCTACAGCACATTTTGCTTGGGCTGTGCATAGAGTCTGGAATTGACATCAGACAGGATTTGCACATAGAGAAGAGGCACCAGGACAATCTATTCTAAGTGAGAACACAGAGGAGAAGAGCAAGAGAACTTGATGTTTATGCCTCCAGGCAGGGGCAATAGATAATTTTGATGAGTAGTTGTAACAAGACAGCAAAACTAAGCTGTGAACAGTAATTTGATGATATGGTAAAATGTTTTGGTGATAGAGGAGAGTTGGTGCCTGCAATCAATCACTCCATAAACAGAGGCAAGTCTGGAAACTGATCAGGACTTCTTGCAGACAGTCAGAGATTTAACCAAAGACAAGGAAGAATCCATGACTCATTCGGTGTGATTAAATGCAGGTTCATGTATTATCTGCTGCAAAGAATATCTGTGACTGTGAAAGATCATTGCTGGTGAGGCACACAAAATGTCAGCTGCTGCTTTTAGGGAACTGAGCAAGATCTATTGCCTGGTGATAATTAACTATCCATCAATAAATGATAAGTGCCCCAGGAAATCAACACAAGGAAGAAGTTGTTCAAAGGAGAAAAGCAAGTCATTAGAAGGAGCAAACGTACTGGAACATCTACAGGAAATAGATAGCACATCACAAAGCACAGATCTGATACACATGAAGGTGGTGGAGGGTTGGTAGGAAGATGTCAGAATTGCAAGCATCTGGCTGGAGGCTGCAAAATGAAAAAGTGATGAAAAGAAAACTTCCAAAATAGGCCAGGCTCATTGCACTGCACTGATGGAACTTGACACAGAATCTGTCCCTGTTGCACCGGGCTGACTGTCAGCAGAAATTTAAAGATAACATCTGCCAGCAGAGGGAAAAAGCCCCAACATTTCAGTTTTCCAGATCGGCCAATTAGCTCCAGTAGTCTGAACCTCAAACCCTGCCAGACACTCGTGGGGCTTCTCCAGATAGGCAGGAGCATTTACTAGTGGATGCACTCCCAGTCTTCCAACAGCACTAAACCTCCAGCGGTCATGGGGAAACTCAGTGTTTTAGTGGGCTTTCCTCTGTCCTGTTGCATAAGGCTTACTCCATCACCCTTTTTCTCTTTGCTAGTGTGCTTACACAAGTTTGAAATAGCCTTCAGTGTCTTCTTCTACATTGTTCCTTTTGTGCCTTTGGTGAGCATCTTTCAGGACTAAACAATTATGGTGAGTTACATTAGCTGACAAGGGGGTGAGAAAGGTGACTGAGCCTCCACGTTTAATCTAACATGAAGCTGTGGGGAGGATAGTGCCCACAATGTTTACTCTGTCTTGGTGCTGCCAGGTTTAGATTACAGGAACTGAGTTTTAGGCCCTCAGTTCCACAGTGGCAAAGCTCTTTGCAGGTGGAGATGAACTTCTAAAATGTGACAGCAAAGACATGAGAGAAGGAGAGAGTGCCTGAAGTGTCATGTCTGACTAACCCTTCTTCTACCAGAAAAAGGAAAGCTCAGGTGTAGTATTTCTAAGTTTTGCAGTTACTTCTGGACCCTTTTGATGCTGCAGTCATTAGAGGTAAGAGGAAGCCAGGAGGAAGTCATTATAAGTACAGGAATCACAATCCTTGATATTTGTTAGTGATATTTTTCTAGCCCTGGTGAAGATGAAAGAATGGCTGAAAACAGAGACATGGTCTGCCTGGGCATAGAAATTGGAGCTGCTCATCCAGGTCACAAAGCTCCTTCCCTTGTCTGTCCAGCTAACCAGTGTTTTCCAGCTTCCCCTTGTGCCATGATGTAAGTGATATGTAGGAACCTGAATTTTTGATGGAAACAAAGACCTTAAAGAGAAATTAGATAAATCTTTAGAGAGTCAGGGTTTAATAATCCTGCTATCTGTGGAGTGATTCATTCTTCAAGCACATAGATTTTTGAAGACAATACTTAGTTGCAGGTTTTGAGATGAGTCTGGGCTACTTGGGACTAGCAAAGGTGGAAAACAGCTCTCTATTATATTGTTATAAAGACAAAGCAGGGCAACAAGTGGCAGAGACTGCAAACGTAGAAAGAGGGAAGAAGAGGGAAAGAGAAATCTGTGTGATGGTGATTTATTAACACTGCAACCCATCAGCAGAACCAGAGTTCTGATAATAGGATTTGTGTTATTTCCAGGCCAGCCATGCAGATTTTATTGTTGGCAATCACTGTGCTTCCTGGCTTTGGTGTAGTTCTCAACTTGAGTGTCAAAGGCCTAAGGAAGGCTAGAACTTAAGAAAAAACCCTTAATGCAAGGGTTTCCTGTGAGTGACAGCCTAGGAATTCCCTGGGGCTGGACCGAATTAAATCTTCCCGCCTCTCTTACTCAGAAGCTGGCTTGGTGGAACATCTGGGGTTGCATTTGCAAACCTCTCTCATGCTGGCTTGGTTGGTGCTGCAGCAAGCTGGCTCCACAGCTCTCCTGAGGGCACCCAACCCAGGGTCTACCACCAGTCCCAGTGTGGAGCTTTACCGCCCTCAAGCCTTGCTCCTTGGCATGTCATTTTCTTGGAGTGGACCTGACAAGGCTAACAATATCGCCAAACCTCATTCCTGGCTTTCCTCATACCCTCTGCCTGTGCAAGAGGTCCTTGCCTGGCTGCTAGAGCTCTCTGGGAATTT
Source organism: Edolisoma coerulescens (assembly GCA_013397115.1). NCBI lineage: Eukaryota > Metazoa > Chordata > Aves > Passeriformes > Campephagidae > Edolisoma > Edolisoma coerulescens. The sequence continues at coordinate 179,788 of VWZW01007679.1, read as the reverse complement.
CCAAGGCAAAACCCCACCCTGGCTACTGTCAAACAGAGTTTAAGGGCAGCAGATCTCAGTATGGAAATGGCCATCATCTCCTGCTTATGTCGTGGTAATACAAGGTCTTCTGAGGGGTTTATTTGGTACCAGGTTTTAACCATGCTAGGTGAGGACATTGTACAGTTATTTTCTATTCCCTGTGCAAAGTGCCAGCTTATTTCACTTTACACGTCGATGAGAGATCAGCCTGAATTAAGTTTGTTTTAGCTGTTAAATCACATTTTTCAATTGTTTAAATAGTTCAGACAGAATTTGCACAGTAACATTTTAGCTTTTTATAGCTGTCAAGAAGTAATACAAATAATTACCACCTTCCCTGGTGGGTTTTATCTGATTAAAGTGACATGTCTGCTTATGCAAGATATTTGAATAGAGACATTCAATAAAGTCAGTAACATTTAATTTCCCCTCTCATCCATTTTTTTTTTCTTTTTTAAGCTACATTTCATATTTATATAAAAATCTTGTTTTAAGGTTTGGGATGTTTTTCTTAAAAGACTTTACATAATGCAGCAATCTAGCAGCATATTTTACGTGCTTGTAATGAAATATTTCCTCACACTATAGCAAGGAGCTAATATATCTTGTTCATGCTAAGGAGTACAGCATCTGTCTGAACTAACTACTGTGGAAATACCAGTGGAGTAAGGAGTGAGCAAGGTGGAAGCCAGAACTTTCCCCAGATTGCAACTGGGAACTGATTGATGGAAGGAAGAATTAATTGGAAGCTGCCTGTGATGACAAGGGCTTGGTGAACTTGCATGGAAGAAGCCTTTTGTAGCATGCTTTGCTGGTACAAAATTCCCTAGGACTATATATCCTTGAATACAACTTTCCACTCTTTCATCCATTACCTGGCTTCCTGTACAGAGACTTTTCTTGCAAAAGGCTCATTGCCTGGGTCAGCTTTCAGCATTGGGTTCATTGGCACATAGGTGGTAAAACTGAGATGTTTAAATTCCAGTCACAGTTTTGAGTCTTTTAGGCAGTGAATTTTCAGGTTTTGTGGTGTAGAATTTGTACCACACTCCTGCAAGAAGCAGCAATTCAAACATCTCTCCTAATTAATCTCTGAGTCATGTTCTTTCGGTGGATCAGATCAGGTTGCCATGGTGGTATTTTTGACTACAAACTAGCTCTCAGGTTATGAATACCAGGAAGCAAAAGTGAGTTTTTTAGAGTTCCAAGCAATATGCAAGAGCTATGAGACCCATACTTTCTGTTAGTCCTAGCTGGTGTCTGTATGCATGCTTTAACAATCACTGGCTAATATATCTTGTCTTAGACAAAAAGGCAGATGGTACACTTGATGCTTGCCCCAGGGAGCCTTGAGTCTCATATTCCCTTACAGAGGGAAGCTTTGGTAAGATGAGAAACACCAGAGAAAGCCTCTCTGCAGGGCTGCAGGAGCCAAGGCCACCCCTCTCCGTGCCATGTGGAGATGCCCACAGGGCTGGTGCTGCTGGTGCTGGGGGTCCCTGGAGCTCCCTCTCCCATGGCAGGGGCCTGGGGGCCATTTCATGTGTCCCTGCCTCTTTAAGCTGATGTAAAATACTGCCTAGCTCTCATCTTTTCTATCCTGCTATTAAAATACCCACCAGGTCCCCAGCTCCTTTTGTGCGTTAGTTCCTCTTTTTTATGGTTTAGGCTTAGATGTGACATTTCCCTTGGTTTTGTGGGACTGCTGAAGGTATTTTGCTCTATTTTAGAGCTGTCAGTGGGCTGCATTTAGATTTCTGTGTAGATTACATGGGACGAGTGAGGTTGAATTGTTTATAGCTCCTTTCTTCCCTAGAGCTGCCCTGTGCTCTGAGCTCTATAAGCCAACACATTGATATTTTGCCCATAAAAATGATGCTATGAAATGCAGCTTCTTATATTACTTATTTTACTCTATCGTTACTAATGTTCATTGATTTCTACTAAAAATCTTTCACATGTACTAAAATACTATGTGGAAAGACACAAACATCCACAGCAAAAATGAAAAATGGCATTTATTTTTATTAACACTGTATTTCCTTGAATCTGATCACTGAGGCCAGGTTAAGCTGTTTCAGAATATATATAAAAAAGCACCACTCAAAGGGAGTTTAGGTATAACTCAATCCTACTTTAAGAACACTTTTCCCTGTCAGCATAATATGAAGTGGTCTTGGCTTCAATGAGAACCTTCCCTTACACTTGCAGAGACTCAGGACACTGAGGACAGGGCAAACACAGATTTATTTACCATGGATTTTAACACTCTACATCAAAATACTCCTCATTGGCCTACCCTAATAATTCTGCCCAACTGAAGAGAGATTCCAGGAGGGCTTCAGTGCAGCACTATAATAAGCAACTGGAGAATCATTTATCATTCCTGATGGCAAAGATTAAAAAACTCACCATTTATTTCAAATAGATAAGTACGACACCTTAACAATTCTGTCTTTTCCTTACTGCAGACATTTCCATTACAAGCCCTGACAATATTAAGGAAGAGATTTATTGGAGTTCATCACACAGTCTGAATCCTTCGGAGCCAAGGTATTTATTACGATGTAAAAGTGACAGTGTCAACAGTGATTTAAATCATTTAGTCTCTATGATAAACACTATGTTGCCCTAAAATTTAAGGGATGCACAGAGAACATAAGTCACTCAGAATGAAAAACAGAGTCAGTGGCAAATGATTTGGGTTTGCAAAACCCATCGTGGCACAAAATGAAAGACTGAATGAGAGAGGCTAACAATGAAGTCATAATATCCATGAGATAAATTCTCATGATATTTCATAAGCCCACGAGATAAAGACAGATGTCCTGTGTGAATGCAGTACCTACCTTTATACCTGAAGAAGTCAGCACTGCATTTATCAGCAAAAAGCTAGAGTAGAACAATATAAAGTACAGACAAGATGTTTGATGCTTGCCTGACAGCAACTGCTCTGATCATCATTTTGCATAATGAAAGTTTGATGTAGACCAACTCTTGATCAATGTGTAAGATGTACCCTGGGATAAATTAAAAAGGAAGATATGGAGATGGAGAAAAAAAAATAAATCAGACTTCCACCCTAAACTTCTGTACTTTATATCAAGGTAGGAGGAAATGCAAGGGAATGAGGGAAGGCAGGAGATGTCACTCAAGGTGGCTGAAAGACAATAAGAGAATTGATCTAAGAGTGAACAGGGAAATTAACAATGAGGCAACAAAAAATGTTAAAAAGAAATACTGTCATCTCAGGAACCCTGGGGGCAGATCCAAACTCAGAAGTCCTCTCTAGAGGCTTAAAGAGAAGAGTCACTGGGAAAACAAAGCAGTTATGTTTCCAATTTGGCACATGAGATACAAGCAGGTCCTTCTGTCCATCAGGAGCTGGGAGAGCAGAGGAAGAACAGGGAAGTGAAGAAGTATCCTCAGCAGCTTCAGAGACCTAATGGCCAAGCTATGCTATAATCAGTCTTCCCAGTGTTTCTTCCTATTCCCTTGGACTTAATTCCTCTAATTTTCTTCCCTCCTTTTGAGCTAAGCTTGTCACTGTCAACACTATCTAAACAAATCATGGTGCTCCTCAGGGTACATCTCATCTACTCAAAACACACAAAATTGTTCTGTATAAAAAGTCCTCACCAAGAAAATTCTGGTTTCTAAGCTGTAATTTTTACAACGTGTTGGTGTTCATACATTTCTCTTCACTTTTCAAAGAGGGTCAAAAAAATTATTCATGAACTGAACAAACTGTGGAAAAGTTTGTCAGAAAATTTCTTTTCTCTCATAAGATCCTTCCAAGTTCTTCTAGCTCAAAGTGCCTTAAATATTTCTTTCTTTTCATCAAATTAGGAATTAAACTGGGTTCACCTTGGAAAGTTAATTTTCCATCAATTTTGTATGCAGCTGCCTGAAGTGTGATGGAACACGTCCTTCAGCAATTTTTATTTTTCAGCCAGTCAGCTGTGGTTCTGAAAAAAAAAAAAAAAGAGGCTCCACAACAGTGACATAAAAAGCATTTTGAAATGTGCTTATAACATGGAGCTGGATGTTGTAAAAGTCAGAATAAGTAGCCATTTTCCCTCAACTTTTTAGATTCAGAAGGAACACTTCAAAACAATTGAAAACTGTTGGTTGAACTTGGCACGAAGTCATTGTGGACAGGAGCAATACAAGAGCAGCAAATGGCTGTAGGAAAGCTATCCTCGGTGCATTTTCATTATCCTTGAGTAGATATATGAGTGCTTGTGTAAGCCTGCAGAGCACTTCCTTTGTCTAAAGCGTGTTGCCTCGCAGTCTGGCTGCAGGAGCCTCATCGGCCCCTGCAGGGATCACTGAGTCAGCGGCACAGGACAGGCTGAGAAGCTGCGTAGGTGCACATGAGTCAGCTCCAGTGGCTGAACACAATAACTTCATCTCCCCCAAAATACATAAAACCACAATCCATTTCTGGGTCGTAGCATATTGGTACGGTTGCATTGTTTGGAAAACACAGGAGCAATGGCTCTGCTCAGAACTGCCCTCAGAACACTACAGAGGAGTCTTTGTGGTTTTGTATGGCCAGAAACAGGAAATGTGACCTCAGCTTTCAGGGTGTAGTCCAGAAAATATTTACCCTATGGTAAATAAATAAATAAATAAATAAATATTTACATATGATATATAACCCCATGGAAGTGAGGGCTTGGGAGTCAATGATCTCTAAGGACCCTTCTAACCCTTAATATTCTATGAGTCTGTGGTTCTAGATAAGCTTCAACAGAGAAGAAAAATTCCCTTAAATGAGACTGTCTGCCACAGTGACTAATATAAATACGATGTAGGGGCTTTTATGAACCAAAAATCGTAGCTTTTGCCGAATTTCTTGAACTATTAAGGAACTACTTTAGTTATTAAAGAATTACTCACTTGAATTACTTACTTGCCTTGAGCAACATTTGGTAGAAAACAATGTAAGAAGTTTTGTGTTTGTTTTTAAAAAACAATGAACTGTTATAGTTCAATATATCTGAGCTGAAATGTTATGATTTTCATCTTTAAAAATATTGGTTTGAATCTCTAATGGAAGGTTTGCAAGGCACAGAATGAAAATTCAGCAGTCAGCAAAAGCTCTGGTGGAGACAGCAGTGGAGGACAAAACTGGGCCTAACCCTTGAGCTTTGTCTGCTGCCCTGTTTGTGCCCATCACTGGTACCCAAGAAGAGCAGCCAAGAAGCAGCAAGAAGAAGAAACTGTGAAGTGAAGCACCATCAGTTCCCAGGGCTTTTGTCCCTCAGTCAGCAGGCTATAAGACATCTCAGTGAGTGATCAGTGTCCTGCTGTAGCCTGGAGATCCTCAGTTATTTATGGACTTCACAGAAGAGATTCACTGGCTGACACAGCCTGCAGCACCTCTATCCTTCTCTTGTTCACACCATGACTGAGAAACAGTTTTTTTGGTGCTCCTTCCTCCATGCCCCTCTTTCCACTTGTGTTACAGGTGTGAGCAGAGCCTGCAATCCTGTGGGTAAATGGGATCCTCTGAATTCCTTCCAGCTCTTGCTTTCAATCAGGAAACACAAAGATCCTTTTCCTTTCTAAGATATTGTATGTCATGAAAAACATCTGTAAAGAAGAGCAAAAATGTTAAATAAGACAACTAAAGTTTTTCTTTCACCCAGTGAGAAATGACAGACTCCCATTTACATCCTGTATGGTGCTTCTATCTGAGTTTCTGTGTGTTTGGAGAAAAGACAGCTCCATTTTGCATCTGTAGTTCCCTAGCAGGCTGCTTTGCCTTCTTTTTGCTTTTGCATTACTTCCTTAAGACACCTCCTGCTTTTTATATCTGACAGCACATTTGTTGATGCTTCAGGGACCAGAGATAGGACCTCTGTCTTTGGCTGATGGCACTGGTTTGAGTGGGCAGCAGTGGAACACCCCAGCAGGAGTCCCACTGCTTTGCAGTGGCGGCTGCAAGGGGCTGCTCAGCAGCTGGGGTCAGCAGCCAGGGCATGCACGGGCTACTGAGATAAACTTGCCTTTGCACCCCTTCTTGGCAAATGCAACTCTGTTTATTTGGGTTGGCTCTTGAATGGCAGGTAGTCAAAGCAGATTCAAGCATTTGGCACTATGGGCTCACCCTTTACCTTTCTCCTTTGTGATTTCGAAAGGGAACTTCACTGCTGAAGTTAGGCTCTGAAAGAAATTTGCAGGGCACCAAGGGTTGCAGTGGGAATTGGGTGCTTATGGGCTCTCAAACGGAGATCTCTGAGCTCTGCACCTCCCTCTAAACACTACCTCTGTTTAAAAGTCTGACTCATGCAGCTTTTTTTTCCAGGGCAGATGGAGAAGGACAGAAAAGAGATTACTTTTAGAGCTAGCTTATCCTGAGGTGATAGCTCTCTGAAATGTCAGCACTATTGATGTATTGATATAATTAAACACGTCTACCCAAATGTCACCGCCGCTGCCCAGCGATCTGACGGACGGCCCTGGCTGGGGGAAGTTCTCAAACAGCACAGACAAATTGCTGGGAGGCCGTGGTCTCCACTGATGTCCCCTTGGTTCGTGAGTGATGGAACGCTACTGAAGGCAAGGAGGGCTAGTGAGTCTTACCTAAATGATTAGTCTTGGTGTCTAATTGTCCTAATTGTCTCTAATATGGAGTAGTTTCACATGAACCTTTCCCACAGCTCCAAATTTTTGGTACGTTCTACGGCCTGCACTTGTTTTTTGGCCCCGATTAAGCAATGCACATGGGTTCCTTTCAGCAAATGGCTGACAAAGGACACTCTTGTCCTTGTCTCTTTGTTGTAATTTGGATTTTATTTATTTCCTGAAGGTACAGGAACCTGTTCACTGACACTCAAAAATCTCTTACTCCTCAAAGATGATAATGGGATTTCTTCCTCAACTTGAGTTACACCTTGCATTGCTGTTCTGCCATGGGAAGGCTGACACAAACTGGCCCAAGATTTCTGATAAGAAGAATGTCCTACCAAATATCAGAAAGTACACAAAACTCAGTATTCATTTTGGGAAAAGTAGGTCATGAATCTCTCTTCTGGACATGCTGCAGATTTATCTTAAAAGGAAAAAAAGGGAGGAAAAAAAACGGACAAAAAAGAACACTTAGCTCTTACCCTGGCAAGAAATGTTCCAGGAAATTAAAGTCTTATAACTGCCGCTGCTTGTCAAAGACCTCATGAAAAAGAAATGGAAGACAGTCACCAAAGGAAACTTGAGATGAGTTGTGGGACCCCCTGCTCATTTTCTTTTTCCTTTGCTCTTCAAGGGAATTGCTTTCACCAAGCAGTGCAAAATATTAGGGCACATGCAGTCAGCATTCTCCTGGAATTTGTGACAAAGTGCTGCGGAGCAGCGTTAGATTCCGCTATTATGTGCAAGAACTGGTTTTGGAGATAGTTTCTAATATTGCAGGCCAATATTGCAAAAAAAAAAGAATGAGCCATTTCAGCTGTCAGTCTCATTAATTATTACACTTTCTAGTATTACTGTTATTTGTTGAGGCTACCCCATTTTTTCCCTAAGCTTTTATTTTTTAGAAATGTAACCCCTTGGCCAGATCCACAAACCTCAGGATGAAACATGTGCAGATTTTTCTTCCCTCAAAAGAAGTATACTATTTAAGTTTTGATCTCCTGTAGTTCTGGGTGAAATATTCCAACTTTCATTTAAGAAAACCCAGAGGTGCAAGTGGAGTTTCTCCCTACTTCCACTGTATGGCAGTGATTCTTAGGGGCTTCCCAGCCTAGATGAATGACCTATTGTGACAGACATCATCAAACATATAGCGAGAGACTGTGTCTACCTCAAAGAGATTATTTTCTAGATGGAGAAGACGCATAAAGGGCAGCCAAAAGAAAGTATTTTTAACTATATTTCACAAATAAGGAAACAAGACAGAAATGTTAAAGCCTAAAACTCCTCAGATGCATTGAAATCACTGGGAGCTTGGTGGATTATTGCTTGAATAAAGCAATGTAACCTCTGTCACACAGGAAGCCTTTGGCAAAGAACTGAACAGAGATATTGCAGAACCCATGCCAGAGGTCAAGAGTCTAGCTTTCTTTTTGAGGAAGAAAAGATAAAAGTAAGTAAAAATTTCTGTCCATGGGATGTTGTGCTGACACACACAAGCAAGCAATTAGAAGGATGAAAGAATACTGTTATTCTAGAAAGTCACTTGGCAAAAGACTTTTTCTGCCAAGGTTTGGTGAGGTATCTGTCCGAGTAGGTGGAAAATTAATTTCCTGTTTGTCTGGGAGCTTTTTAACCTGTCCTGGACCTTATAAGAATCAGTGGTTCCATGGAAGAGCAGGCTGGAAGAGTGCTGGTAGGTTTGCTTCCAAGCCCATTCACAGGAGGGCTGAAGTAGGGAGGGAACTCCAGAAGTCATCTGGTCCAACCACACTGCTCAGGCAGGGTCCCCTGGCTCCAGTTGCCCAGAACCATGTCTAGAGGGCTTTTGAATATCTCCAAGGAGAGAGATTCCACAGCCTCTCTGGACAGCCTGTGCCAGTGCTCAGTCACCCTCACAGGCAAAAAGTGTTTCCTGATGTTCAGAAGGAACCTCCTGTGTTTCAGATTGTGCCCATCACCTCTTGTCCTGTCACTGGGCACCACCAAAAATAGCCTTGCTCTGTCATCTTTGCACCCTCCCTTCAGGTGTTTACGTACTCGAGGACCAATAGGTTAAATGCTTGGAAATATTCAATATGTGCATCTTTATGCATATATACAGCTGTTTGAAAAAGCCTGGGCTTGCCTTTTTTAAAATTTGTTTGTTTTGGGTTTTTAAAATTATTTTGGAGTGGTATCATCTTTTCAGTGGGAAAGAGCCAATCTCACAAAGCACTTCACTAGAATTTTAGGTAACCAAAGAGATTAATCTTTAAATGCTACATTCTGTTAAAAATCTGGCTACAGTCCTGTTGTATGAAGCACTTGTACAAATACATTGCAGATTGAGAGCGGCTTAGAACATGTAGGATGCAATGACATGCAAGTTATAGCAGAGCATTTAAGACGGAAAATGCCAGTTTCTCAAACTTGAAGGAAAACAGACTATTAAAAAAATTATTCCATGGGATTATCCTATGATCTGCCTCTCATCTTTCAGTTTAATGTTCTCCTTTTAAATAGCTTTAGTAAATTTACATTTGATGAGTATCAGCTGTTTTGTTATTACCTTTACCAGGATTTGATTATTTCCTACAACACTGTTCCAGTCCAGATGTTTTTTCCATTCCACATTTAAAATGTCTTGGACGTCTGGAATCAAAATGGCATAAGAAACAGAAAACATGCAAATAGAACACATAATCTCTGAAACTTTGAACAAGAGCTTTTTTCATAGAGCTTTTTTTATTTCTTTTTTAGGTGGTAAAGGGGAAATGAAATCTGAAATACTGAGGAAACTCTGCATGGAAGAAATGAAAAAAGACATTTTCTTGAACAATATATAATTACAACTAGATGCAGTACAATTAAATATCTTTGCAATACAGTGTGTGTGAGTACAGTGACAAATCCAAGACAGAACATACTTGGCTACTTGCAGTATCAGTATGACTCTGGTTAATACCCACTGCTGCCTTTTCAGACAATTATGACCACTGACCATGAAGCAAGGTCTAAACGAAGCCTGAATCCTCCTCTGAGTACAGCATTCATCTCCTGTTAGAGGCAATGAGTGAAACACAAGTTTACTGCATGTGAGGCTCTGTTTAGATCTTTAAAGCAAGAATACAGAATTAGCAAATTAAGATGAGGGTTTGTTTATTATAAACAGGTTGCATACCTTAACTTTTCCCAAAGGATTGCCTAACTACAGATCCTAGAAAACAGAGATAGACATGCAGACACAGACACACACACATTTGAATAGACTATAGCCAAACAAATTATAGCATAGAATAAAGAAAGAAATAGCTATAAAGCAAAGTATGAATAAACCCTGTTTCATAATAACTATGGTATTGACAGATGACTTATAGGTAAGCATAAATGGCCTTTATATCTCTTTTTTTTCCCCCTGTGACTTTTATTACTTTTTCTGCTGATGTTCTAGGAATATAAATTTGAACCACTGATTTGTAACAAAAATTACTCTTACCTTAGTTACTCCAGACACAAGGGGCAGACAGAAGGTAGACTGAAAGCTGTCTGCTTGGGGAAGAGTGCAGAAGACGGACCAGGGAATATGAGGGTAGTTATAGAAATGGGAACTATAGGCATGTTAAGTGAGTAGAAATGGCATTGATGTGTAGAAGGAACCATAAGGAATAAAGATAAATCCTTTTTCATAATGGACCAATATCTAGATCACAGCCAGTGCTAGTGCCACAGGCTGTGGAAGGGAAAAGGAAACTGAGCACCTCCAACCTCCAACTTTTCTATCCAGTCTTGATTTTTTCAGTGTTCATAGACCTAAGCTGCAAAATGTTTACAAAGATCTAAACAATTCTTGTTCAAAAAATTATTGCACTGTAAATTCATGAAGGGTTGTCTTATAGTTCACAGATAGAAATTTCAGCAGCCAGACAATACCCACATCATCTCTACTCATCAACTGTGTGATACGTTTATTTGCAATCTTCCTATTCACTTTAGGTTATTTGGGTCATAGGTTCACAGGATGTTATATAACATAGAGCTTTTTTTATACACCTTTCTGCTCACCTCTAATTCCCAGTAGGAAATGACTATCATCCCTGTGGCAAACTCAGTGAAGTTTATATAGAAAAATAATATGAGAAAAATCCTTAACACTTAGCTTCCTCCAAACCATTCCAGCAACTGATTAAAAGATGCCAGCATCCCACCACCAGAGAGTTTTGCACAGATCACCTACATGTGCTAACATGGACTTCAGATCAGAAAAGAGCAAAGGTTTGCAAGGTTGCAAAATGTTAAGATGCAGGGAGAATGCACATATGTGCTTTTGTAAGTCCCTTCAGCATCTTGACATTTAGATAAAAGAGAATGTATTTAGGAGAATTAGTTATTTCTCACAAGGTGAAGGAAAGAATTTTAGGAAACTCTTAGGAAAGAGTGACTTGTGCATGAGAGAAGGTGAGGAAGCTTGTGACAAGGTAGCTCAAGAGGACAAGGAACTAGGGGACTCTTAACCCACAATTTTTGTGCTTCTAAAGTTGCATTACTCCTTCCAAAACCCAAATTATGGTGGAGGAAGGAGCTTACTGTTGTGGCTTAAGTTTGAAAGCACAAGAACATTTGGACATTGAAGAAAATACTGATGTTTTGGCTGCCCTTTGTCTTCCTCTGAAAAAGAACAGGAACCATTCTTTCACTCAAAAGACAACTCCTTGAGTTATTTTCTGTGACATCAGAGATCAGAAATCACTACTGGATTCCTGTGCTTCTAGCACTTTATTTCTGTGTTCCAGGGAAGCTCAGATAGCTGTTTCCTTTATCCATGCCCTTTTTTTTACTTGTGGCTGGTGTTTCCTGTTGCCTGAAGTAGAGCTCTTACCCATCAATTCATCCCTTTGTTATTATTTGTGAACATAAGAAAGAATCATTGATAGTATTTGTGTATAATTCTACATGTAACAATTTCCTGAGGGTTAAAGGCATTTCTCTCTGGTGTTCTAGAGATCAAAGAAAAAAAAATTTAAAAAATCCCATAAGCTCAGGTCATAATTGAAAACACACTACTTTCAATATAGATTTTAGCACACAGAGGAACGAATGTCTTTAATTCAGGTAAACCCAGCCCTGCAGTCCCCCTTTTTCACTGTTACCGTCTGTTAGCCACCAATTTGAAAACAGCAGAGAAATGATTTGATTTCATAACCAAATAGCGGAGCAGAAACCATTTCCTCCAGCACAGCTTTTACATTTATATTTAAATGAACTGCCTATGGCTGGGAAGTTCTGCCTCATTTCGAGACAGGAGTTAAAAAGACCCACTGTGAGACATGGGGCAAAGCAGAATTAAGAGATCTGGATGAATTTCACATGTTTCAGAACTAAAAGGAAACATACCACTTGTTCATGTGCTCTGAGGCTGAGTTCAGAGAAAGGTTGGACCAGGGTAAATCTGGTGTTGTGCACTGAGCTTGGCCACCACAGAGCTTCCTGCAGCTGGCCCAGGACTGAGGGACTGCCAGGACAGGACTTGCTCCTGTGTAATCTGGTGTGACTCTAAGCAATACCAGCTTACACTCCCTGCAGCTCACGCTGCAAGCATGGCCTGTGGGAAACTCTGGGGAATGATGGGAAATAGCTGAGAGCTCATCCAGTAAGTAAAGGACAAATGAAGTAGCTTTGAATTCAAAGTGATGGACGGGAGACCTGTCCCTTCTACCTCCTTTATGAAGATACAGTTAGCAAAGAGCTATTAGTTTAAACATCAATTCAGTAATATTAGTGTGTTGCGCTTGGCCCTTCCACAGACATTTTCTTCTTTACAAACTTCTTTACGAACAGGGGCTGATTCTTTATGACACACTTCTCAGGGGAGAGAATGACAATCTTTGCTCTCTTTACAGTAAAGGAAAGTCAGGTATTGCAGTTATTCGCCCAGTGCCTGTCAGAATACTAACTTGAGAGAAAGAAGATGAGCTAGCAGCGATCATGGCCCTACCCAGCTGCGAATGGAAGTGACCTCCTGCCAGGCAGGACCTGCTGTATAGCTTCCCTCCTGCTCTTTTCCCACAGGGATGCTGGTGCTCTCAGTACATGACAAGGCACTGTCATTTCACAGGAGATAGAATGACACTATACAGCTAAAGAGTAATGCTGGAGGAAAAGGTCAGGATGGGGCAGAGCCCCTCTAGAGAAGTCTTTCAATAACCCACTCTTCCTTTGTGTGTGCTTCGTTTCCAGGTGTTAAAACAAGGAGGTTTCTGCTCATACCTTGTATTCACTCCTTGCATCAGGTCTCTGTTTCCCCAGCCAATTTTCCCAGTCAAGTGTTAGGAAAAGTACCGAGTGCTGAGCACTCCTGCTGCAGACTAAATGCAGTTATTCTGCATCGGCAGGCGGCTGCTCACGCTGAGCCCTGCAGGGGAATAGGTTGCATGAGCACTGAGAGGAGCAGAGAAAGAAAATGCCAAGGGAAATTTACTTGAGTAGGGAAAATATTGCCTTCCTAGCTGCTTCTGAAAATCTTCCTGCTCTATTTTATTGGTGAAGAGAAAAAGTTAACTGTGAGTATGAAAGTTGGCAGGGAACTGGAACAAAAGGCAGGCAAAACCTGAGTGGTCACCGAGCATTCTGCTACAAGTTGAAAGAGGAGTGAGACAAAGGGATAGATCTCTCCAAGATAAAATCTCTCTTGCTGCTAATACCTGTGTTTTAAAATGGACAGAAAGGTTATGGCACTGTGCAACTGGCTCTCTTAGAGAAGTGAAGCCTACTGGTATCTAAGTGGGAGAGAAGGCAGGAGCAATGATAGAGTTTGTTGAGGGGGTTGCATACCTGCCACTGTATTTGTCAGCCCTCCAGGAAATCTTCACACTGGTGTTTCATACTTCTAAAAATTCTGAGATAGTGGTTATGGAAAAAGGAAGCTGGAGTTAGTATTTTCTTTACTGCTTTTTCCTCTTTCTGTTCAAAATCTTCATTTAAAATGAAAACCATATATATAGGCTTTAATTATATATATGTGTTTCTAAATATATATTGTTTTAATTATATATATACACACAGGAAAAAGAAAGATAAGGAAAAGGACAAAAACCAAGGCTAAAATAAATTCAACAGGAAATACTCCCCATATTCACTGTGTTCTGTAAGATGCAATTCAGAATTTACAAATTGCTTATAGTTATCTTCTCCTCAGCTATTCTCCTCACCTCTTTCTTCCTGAATTTCTATTAATTTCTGCCCATCACCAGGGACTAACTATTATTGGCACTGCTGTTTGCATTACCTACCTCCAGATAGCTCAGGGCAACATACATCTCTTTTTACTTGTACTGATGTAATACAACTTCAAAAGAATACAATTACAACAGTTACCAATGGCTGAACTGCAGAAGATCAGAGACAAGTTTTCATTTTCTTCCATTAAAATGTCATTAAAGTTTGTTATTTTCTGTATAACACTCACCCTAGGCAAGGTCTAAGCAGAGAGCCTAGACTCTTATTTAAGAATTTCCCCCTTAGCCAGTAGAGTAGATATTCCAGGAGATATTTTTCCTAATGCTGGTTGTGCAAATTTATTTTGGTGGAAGTTAACAACAGCGCCAATTGATAAACAAAATAGATAAGCAGCAAGGCCTTGACCTTTGAAAATATATTTCAAACTTCAAACAAATCACTTGCCAATTTATTTGGAGCAAATTCCTTTCATGTCGTAGCGAGTCTGTCCCTTTAATTATAGTCTATAAGCCCTTGGGAACAAACCTGAGCATGCATGTCATTACAACTATTCTTCTGCAGAATGGGTTGACTCCATTTAAGACATTCCTCACTCTAATGGTGCTCCAGGAGAAGTGATTTGCAATGAAAGGCTTGTGAGAGTGTCTAGCAACTGAAAAAGCAAAAGGAAGTATATTCTGAAGACAGTGTATTTTGAAGAAACCTCTATGTGTCCTCAACTTCATTCCTTCCCTTACCTATCTTTTGAACCCGAAAGGGAGACGAATCCAAACAGAGCTGAGGATGTCCAAGGTGCCCCATACTGAAACAAATGCCCCATTCATGCAGGTGTCTGTACATATTGAAGGGAAGACTGATGCCATCACCATTCATTAGCCATCAGAAATTCAGCTGGTGGGAGAGGTACTAGAAAACAGACACCATTTCTGCCACATCCAAGGAGCTGCTAGTCAGGGCTGAGGACACACTGTCTTTTACAGTCAGCATCAGTGTCATTTCTGTGGAACGTTGATTAAATCTGGGATGCTAAAGCCAGCAATGTGTTTTTCAGATGGCATCTGGTGGCACAGTGTAATAGACTATATTATTTGCTACATCATTGCTCATGAAATATTGTTAGCAGGGTGCAGATCATTCGTCCATTAACACCCTGTGAAGTCACCTTGAATCCCATGTTTCCAGAACGGTGGAAAAGATTTCTATTTCACAGCTGAAAAATAAGCCATTTGGATGCTTTTAAAGTGCCTAGTACAGAATTTAGCTATTTCAACAGTGCTATCTTCCCTATCACAATTTTTCAGCTTTAAGATCTCATCTGGAAGAGATGCAAATATCACTCCAGCTGGTCTGAACAAGTGGGATGCCAGAAGTTAATATGACCCTTTGTCTCTTTGGTGATAGTTCTTTAAGGAGATATTTTTAAAGGTATGCACAATACATATATTATAATATATATCTTATATCAATCTATTCTCTATTTAATCATGCTGGGATGTGGAACAAAAGGTTTAATTCTCATGATTTGTTGCAGCTCCAAGACACCAATCACATTCATTTTCTATCTACACCAGAGAAGCAAATACTTGAAATTACACAGTTGCTAAAGTAATCCATTCAGAGAATTTTCCTACCCATCCAGTTTGGGAACTAGTGGCCAGGTAGACTGATAGCTTTGAACTCTGATGTCTGCTGTGAGGGGTCATGGACAAAATAGTGATGACGACTTAGTCCAGATTTGTCTGGAACTGCAATACTGTTTCCTTCTGCTGTCCCTCTCTCCTACCCAGAGAACATTTACACAGTCTTATCTTGAATTTTGAGTTGCTGTTGCCAGTGGTGGGGAAAGTTAAATGAGGGTAGTTCACAGTTTTTTGAGCTACTGTGTATGCCTGCTGTAGATGCAGCAAGATGGTGCTGCTCTGGTTCAGAGAGGTTTCCTTTGCAATTAAAAACTTAATTTTTAGATTCTGAAAAACTAATGTTGTCAGAAACTGATGGCTCTCTATAGGTGAGTGCACTAGAACTAAGTTGACAGAGATGTCTAATTTCCAGGAGAGGGAGAAGTAACCCTGCAATAATTTTACTGCTCCACACTGCTCTGTGTTTCACTAAGAACTAGACACAAGGTCAAACAAGAAGAGTCAAATATTGAACAGAGGAATGAAAAAGGAAGGGGTTTCTTTGAGGAGAACTACGTGAACCCTTGGAAACCTTCCCTTCTTACTGAAAAAGTTCACAGCTTTTGAAGTTCAAACAATGTGAAGAATCAAATCTGATCTTTGATATCAACTGTGAGACACAATGAAGAAAAAAGAATGTCCATTACTGCAGATTTTTCTATAATTTCTGCTCAGCTTTCATCAGCCGATCCTTTTTTGACCTTTTTTCTTGATGGCAATTATCAGGTGAAAACCCTTGGGACAGCCAGCATAAGCCACACAACTAATACCTGGCTGTTCTGATGCCACTCACTCAACTGATGGAGGCACTGAGGGCCAGGACCAGCCTCATACACTTTGCAAAGCATTCACCAAGGAGTAAAAGGTGAGACTGAGAAGAGTCAGGGCTCCTGCAGTCAGAGACCAGCCACATGAAAGCACTAAGGGATATCAGCAGTTTAGAATACATAGTCTAGCAGCGGAAAAAAAGAAGACTGAAAGAAAGAAAGTGGCACAATTTAATTGATTACAACTGTGGGAAGATGTCACAGTAAGCCTTCACACATGTAAAGCTACAGCCAGTGGGACTATGACAAGATATAATGAGTTTAAACTACAGCAAGGAAGGTTAATAAAGAAAACGAGAGCATTGGAATGTAAACGATAGAGACACACTTGAATTACTTTCTTGGGAAAACTGAGGACTCTGTGTAAAAGCTGTTTATAAAGGACAAGTTATACCAACATCTGTTGGAAATTTGATCCTGGTGAGTCTGTGAGAAGGGCCAGATGACTGCTTTTAGATCTTGTTTATTGCCCTTTATTATGTCTTTATTGGCCTTAGACATTATATTCCTCACTAGATTACCCACTACACGTTCCTTGAAAGCTTGGCTAAGTTAGCTTACTTTTTCTCCTCTCTAGATCTTCTAGCTAAAGCAACATACGTGGATCCTGCCATTACCTTTTTTTCACACATTTTTCTGCTGAGGAGAGCTGACTGCATCCCCAACCTCTTCTAGTGCTGAAGTGGGAAGCATAGAAAGATACTTAAGGAGAGGCTCAGGTGGCTAAATGAGAGTGTTTAGTTCTATTTTACACTGGGGGTCTATTTCTAGAGCACCCTGCTTGGCCTTGAGCGGCCACTCCAGAAGGGCACAGGCCATACCTGTGTGCTCTGCATCAGTATCCCAGACACTCAAGGGCACCCTATGCCTCAGCATGTGAATTCCACACTTAGCTTTTTGGTAGCTGCAAGTTATAGGTAAAAAATCTGTTTCTCTAGAGCAACAACTACTGTCCTACACATGTTCTGACATTATGGCTGATGAGACAGCCCTGATTCAGCACACTGCACAATCATGTGCAGAGCAGGCAGAAAGGAACACCTGGCCAGGTCAAAAAAAGAACAGGCTGAATGCATCTCTCTGTAGGTGCAAAATAAAACCCTGTAGGAAAACAGATCTAAACATTTTTGCTATTCATATTCACTCCTCTGGGAAACATATTCCTTTGTTTGCACATATTAGCTACTGATCTGATAAGTAATCCTGCTGAAATCAGTGAGATTATTATAATTAATTCATTTGGAGTCCTAATTACTGCAGCTGAGTTAGACACACTCACTTTTGCAAGTGCAGGACAGAGTTTCTCCCTGCCTTTGCACAGGTGCTCTGTCAGGAGGATTTTGCAGAGGCAGGGCTGGTGCTTGCAGGCTGTCTCATTTCGTATCAGTATGAAATGTGCTGCTTCCATCTTCTGTGTCTTTATGATGTTATTCTTGGTAACATCCTAAATTAGCTATTTATTTGCTTTATCTATTTTTGATTTGAGGCTCTATTTGTCTAAATATTCCAAATAGAATGAGTCATGAGTACCTGAGTTTAATGTTTTCCATTGTATGAGCTGCAGATCTATGTCATTATTTAGTTATACAAGAAAAATAAATATTCTGCACTGTGTGTAATCTGATGCAAAGCCATTGAAGTGTTTTTGTTATTGCCTTCAATGAGAGCATGATTAAAATTCTTGTAAGTGTTCATTAAAACCTCAAAATACCTGTGGAAGTCTGTGATAATTAGTTCAATTAAAACCGTATTCTGAAAACCAACCGCAGTAATGACAGCCTGGCACTCGGTGATTTTGTGTAGCAGTAGCTCCAAACTTTACTCGATTTGCATGCTGAAAGCAGAGGCTGCAGTCCTCCCTTCCTTAGGGACAATTGTGAATATAAGCTAATGAGCAATCCCCAACACTAGCAGGCTTCACGGCCCCAGTAAATACACTGAGATAGATTTGTGAGATGGATTTGTGAGCGCGGGCAGGTAGAGCTGGGGGAGCTGTGCCAGCCACCTCCTTTTCTTGCCCGTCAGTCTCCCAGACTCCAAAGGGAATCACTGAACAGCACAGGAAGCAGCTCCCACACGGCCATGGTTTGGAGGAGTGATGCTGCCAAACCCCAGCACTGGCTGCAGTGTGCTGATGCCCAGTTTAGCCCCTGCCTCTTAGAAAAAGAATAGAACAAACTTGCACAGCTCAAGAAGAGGGACTTGCTTAAGGCAGAAGCATTATTCCACCAGATTTCCCTGGCGTTTCTGGCTCAGTGAACGCTCAAGTGGTGTTGCTGCTGCAGGGATCTCTGAAGGTGTCTGAGTACAGGAGACTTCTACTGTGAGCTGGGCAGGCAGCAGAGTAGAAATTTATCGTCTTTGCCGCTGCTCTTGAAAAGGCGTGGGCTGAACAGAGCCAGAGCACAGATTTTTAGCTGCCAAAAGCCAGGATTAACAGCAGCTAGGCTTTGCCTTTGCAGGATGGCTCTGTGCAATCCAGCCATCCCCACCCCCAAAAAAGGATTTTTCCAGTAATAAAGCAACTGTCAATAGAAACTGTTGTTCTCTCATTTGTTCCAATGGATGTGGTACATTTTTCTTCTTTTACTGTGCTTTTACTGTACTTTCTCCTGATTATCAACTTTAATGGATTGGTGACTAACTTCAGAAAAATCCAGTCTGGCTTTGGTGAAGCTTTTGTGCCCTAAAAAAGGGTTTTCAAGTCTGATGTGAAATCTGTGCAAAACTGAAACATCTTGTGTTTGAATCAGGGAAATTCGTTTAAGTCTGCCAAGTTTTGCTGTGCAAAATTGGATTATTCCATACCTAACATGCAGTCAAAATTCACAGTTGGAACACACAGAAGCATAGCCAAAGCATGCAATAGAAAGAGCTGTGGGTCTCCTATATGCTAAAATGAAACAATATTTTGGTTCCCTAGTCTAACATTGGAGCATTTAGTAATCATTGCACACAGTGGTCTGTTATACCCCAATGTGGTTCATTTTCAAGGCACATAATTTAGGGAGTTTTTTTGTTTGGGTTTTTGGGGTTTTTTTTTGTTCGCTTAGGAGCACATTACATGACTTATAAATATTCTGGGTTCCTAGTTCATATTTCAGTCACTTTTCTTGTGGCTTCTCTGAAACCATACTTCTCAAAGATCTCTAAAATACAGTTTTCATTAGCTGATGCTCTTAGTGTTTGAAAGGGTTAATAATTCATTTCCTTCTCAGCTAAGCTGTCTCATTTTCAGCTTGTTGCTAAAGTAAAAAGGAAGTTCAAGTTTAGAGATGTGCAATCTAAGAAAGAATGAGTCTTAAAAATTAAATGAAAACATACACCTTTTGTCACTTTCAACTGACAAAAAGGAGAATAATTTAGCATGCTGGGCCCAGAAAGATCAATCTCTTCCTAATGGGACCAAAAAATATCTGAGAACAAACAAAACCAGAAGGGCAAGAGCAAAGGTTGTTGGGATGGCAGAGAAGTTGGGTGCAGCCAGTTACAAGGACTTCTCTGGCAATGTGCTATCCCATGCATCATTGTGATGCTGAGAGGAAAGAAGAAAATAAGCCCAGGAAAGATAAAGGTAGAATAAAGACTAGAAGGCAGAATGTTAAGAACATGCATCAGATTGTAAGCACAGATAAACTGCAATAAATCCAAAGGTGGGCAGCTTTCAGGGAAACTGTCCTATCATTATCTTTTGATTTTCTTTCTGTAAAGTCTCATTTGCTGAAAGTTCTTCAGCAGGACTAGCAGTAATATCGGTCAGTTAATAACTCCTACAGCACCAAAATATTTCTTTGCTGCAGTGTCTGTAAATGATGGAGAAACAGTTCAGTACTCCCCATGTGTATAAGTAGTTTCCTAACACCAAACCCTTGAGTTGAGGGAATGAAATGAACTTCCTTATCATGTTTCACACTCATTGTTTTTCAGTTAGTTTCTGTATTTTTCTCCTCCTGATCTTTTCAAAATTGTGATATATTCTGGGTTCCGCAAGACCAAAATACTGATCTCTCTTTTTAAAATGGTTTGCATTTTTCAACACCATCACCTCAGTGCTTTCAAACTTCAAAATAAAAATCAGAGCTGATACTTCCCACAGTGCCTTATCGGGAGACTTATTGTCCTTGTTTCTGGTCTCCGGTAACCTGCTGCTGATTGTTAATCACAACTAGTTTCTTTTGGTCTTCTGGAGGGACCTGCAGGTGTTATCTCCCTTCTGCTTTGCTACCCACTTCCCCTTTGCCGGCTTCTTTCTGATCATCCACATTAAAATTCAAAGCATGCACAGGGCAAAGTCATGGAGCTTTAATCTTGGTCGGAAGTTAGTCCTGGATCCATCACAACTGACACTTGAGGTGATTTGACATTGAAAAAAGAGTTATCCTAGGCCCCAATTCTCATAGCACCGCTGAAGCTGAGCAGTAAATAATGAACTGTACCTTCTAATTGAATTGGGCATTAGTGCTCAAAGAGCACTTCTTGAGAATAAGCATATGAAACCATCAGTGAACGGTGACGAGCAACTCAGAACTGAGTTTCAAGCTGGACAGCATTGATGTTTTAGCTGGGCTCCTCAGGAAACACTTGGCCTTCTTGTAGATCTCGTTTGACCTAGATAGTGCTCAAACTCCTCTTAATTACTTCAGCTTAGAGCTACTTAATATGTTTAATTACTAATCAACCAGACACCTCCCAGATGCTGCTCCCTGTGACTTAAAAAAAATTAAATAAAGAAAGCATAATTCAATAACTACTAAACAATCTTTTGTAATGTTACTACAACAGTTTCTTTGTAAGTTACTAATCACAATTATGCAAATGTTAATTAAGGTTATTACTGCTCAGTTTCTATTGACTGGGGAAAAACTAATTCCTAGGCAGAGCCAGCTGTATCATGTTGCCTTAGAAAAATTTTAAGTCTCTACACCTTTGGAAATAAGAAATCAAGAGTCTTCTGGTACATCATAGTCATTGTACAGAGGACATACATTTTCTGGAGAACTGTCCCTCCATACCATATCCCTTCCCTATTTATATCTTCTTATTTTACTTCCTAGCAAGGAGTAGGATCTTTCCAAATAATGTTAATGCAGTAATGGGGTAGGGAGATGAAAAGAGTGGAGGAGGTGAGAGTTTCCATCTGGGCTGAGCAGTGAGTGTTAGACAGGGTAAGCTCAACCCTGCTTTAACAGCTGCTTCAGGAGCCAGACAGGTTGTAACAAGCTGAACACCACATGTCCCTTTCACATTTTTGAGGGTGCCTCTCAAATCATTCCCCTACACTGAACTGTTCCTCATTTTTGCTAGGTTTGATACCCCTTTTAAATGCCAAAAAAAGGTGTAAAGGGGTTGTGCATAGTAAGGAGTTATGTATCCCAATAAGATCACAAAAAATATGGAGAGACTAATACATCACACGGTGTGCAGTATCCACAGGTCAGAATAAAAGAGCAAAAAATGCTGACGCTTTCCAAACAGTGGCACAGAAATATTTGTAGGAGTAGTAAAGAAAAATGGTAGAGTATTGCAAGTGGAAGGAAAAAGGTACAAAAATGTCATCTAATTCCTTGCCTCAGTGACACACACTGTCATCTCCTTGGAGACCTGTGACTGCTCAAGTTGCCCAACAAGTGGATAAAAAATGTCTTAAAATTTCAGCAGCAGGCTGAGGAGGGTAAAATGAACTGTTAAGGTCCTGGAAAGTGCATGGCCATGCTCACTTACAAGCACGAGCAATTTGTCAACATTACTGGAAGGTAAGCAGAAGCACCAAGCAAAGCCTACAACTGAGGCCAGAGTAAAATGCTGCAGCACGTGGCCCTCTTGAGAGAGACTGATTTCAGAGCCAGCAAGGGCAGGCACATCGAGTGTCCTTTGCTGTGTGCTTCCTGGCATCACCCAGCTCCTCTCCGTGCTGCTGCAGAGGTTTCTCCTGGGACCCTCCTGCTCTGCATCAGGACATGTGCCAGCCTCAGCACAGGCACTGGCATCACCTCCTGTGCACAGAGCAGATGCTGCCCAGGCTGAGCTGAACAGGGGTGGTTTGAACTTAGGCTTTCTGATTGAAGCCTGTGGAGGTGCTGCTGGGACAGTCATGCCAAAAAATAGGCAGCCACTGAGGGAAGTTCAGCAGAACAACAGCTTGCTGTCACGGGCGATGCCAGCTGCCTCGAGGACTATGTGGAGTCAGACTGAGCCACAGGGCAGGTTCAGACAGACAAAAAAAGAGTGGTGTGATGGGGTGAGGTTTCCTCTTCTTTAAATGTACATCCAGCTGAGTAAATACTCATCACTCAAATGAGATCTTGTTTCCCCCCCCAGGCAGAGCTCATTGCAATCCCCATGTATCACAGCAAAGGTCCCACCTGTCTGGCATTGGGAAATCTGAGGCAGAGATAGGACAAATAACCTGTACCTCTCCCAGTCATGTGCTTCTGGACACATCTGACAATAACTGCTCCTTTCATAGGATTAGACTGAAGCTGATGAAAGTGGGAACCAAATCCTGTCTGCAAGCCACCCACAGTGACAGAAGCAAGCCCTTCCTTCCTTCCTTCCTTCCTTCTCTCACCACTCCCCCATTTCTGGTTTAGCTGTAAATGTCTTGGTGAAAGAGCAGAAGCATAGCCAGAGCTTTCACAGTGATGCCAGAGCATTATTGTGATAATACAGAAAATAACCAACTAAGCCTTACTTCAACTACTGAAAAATACCAAATGAAGAGGCAGAAACTGGTTCATGGCCTCCGTCTCCCAGTAGTGATTCAGTCCCTTAATCAAGGGCTGTGGCCAGAGATGCAGGCTGTCCCAACTTAAATCAGGTCTGTTGCCACCATTGTCCTTAAGATGAGACTGCCCTGCCCAGGGACAAATGCAGTCCTTTTCCCTGAGCTCCAGACACTCTTCCTTCTTGGCTTAGCTTTGGGTATTATGTACATGGGCTCAC
The DNA here is from genome assembly GCA_013397115.1 of Edolisoma coerulescens. Classification (NCBI taxonomy): domain Eukaryota; kingdom Metazoa; phylum Chordata; class Aves; order Passeriformes; family Campephagidae; genus Edolisoma; species Edolisoma coerulescens. The sequence goes on along the minus strand of VWZW01007679.1, from coordinate 156,465 downwards.
ATCTTTAATAAATATGTTTAATTTAACCTCAACTCAGTCAAGCTCCAAAGTTTTGGGGTGTCTGCAGATTCTCTGTTAGCTACTGACTGTATTTTAAAAGCATGTGGAAAGTATCAACATCTATCGATCCCTTAGGACTTTCAGTTTGCCTCATTTGTCAAAGCAAAATGCACATATCAACACACCTCTTGAGGTGCAGAGTATCTAGGAGAGTTACAACCAGGCAAGCTCCAGTTTCTACTGAGTAAATGCTGTAATTTCTTTCTAACAGCCTGATGATATGAAATAATGAACCACTAAGCTTTGCACCAGATTGACTATCCATTTTTGTCTTGCTGGTTAATGTTGCATTCTGTGATTATCTAGTCTCATCCTCTCATTTTGGCCAAAGCAGAATAATTTTAGCAAAAACCACAGCATCTCTATTCATTAAAGGCCAGAGAGTTTAACTGTGGCTGGTCAGTGGCAAGCACTTAATTCTGAGAAAGGGAAGACCAGCTCCATGTGTGCTGCATCAATGTTCTGCTCCAACACTTCAGCTGCAGTTCTAATTTCCCACTCAATCCATTCATAGAAAGAGCACTTAATCCTGCCTCCTGACCTTTTTAGTCACTCTTCTCCCCTCAGCCCCTCAGTTTACACTAACTACCAAGTGAGAAAGTGCCTTTGTCAGAGCCAATAAAGCCGTTGTAGGAAGCAGAAAGCAACATGCTCCATCTCCCTGCAGAGTGAACCAACACTCAGTGATGTTACAGTGACAGCTCTGGCATGAGGCTGAGAGGGAGCACAACACTATTCTGCAAACCCACACCAATGCAACTCAGCTCTGAATTGCAGTGACCATGACAGGAGTACAGGGACAGCTTCTTTGGCTTGCTCAACATTCAGAAGATATAAAAGCTCATATTTTATCACTTTATGGTAGTAGTTACTTCAGCCCAGCTGTGTGAGACACCTACATTGGAAAAAGAAGGACAAAGTTTCTCTTCAACTTTTTAAAACTGGCATGTATATAGTTCTCTTTTCTTGTGCAAGCAAGATAATCTGATACCCTTCCAAGACAATGATTTTCAGGGACTTATATAAGTTAACAACCTGGATAGAAAAACCCTTATGATTACATTTTAGATTAATGGCATGACATGGGCTACCTAGCAACTTTCAAATCTTGGCCTGAATAATGACTGTTAAATTTACAGAGCATGTTTAATATAGATAATCAATTAATGAACAACATAAAAAGTTCTGTTCTATATTTTGAGGATAATTTTTTGTTACCTATCATTTACTAGTAATTAATAGCAAACCGTTCATTGTGACGGGATCCAAAGCACTGTGACCTGATCAGTCCTCTTGATTGCTTAGTATTTTAATATGTAGACATTAGTCTTTGCCTGAAAAGAGCAGTCCAAAAGATGAGATGTATAAAAAAAGGCATGGAAAAAACAGAATAGCAATGAAAAATAATAATACCCAAATACACAGATACTTCCACAGCAGTAGGAATGAACAATAACAAAAAATCTTCAAGTAACAATTCTCATATGAAACTGCCTTTACAGAAGCTAAATCCCAAAATTCCTTCTAAGAGACACACTAATGCTGCCCAGTGCTGCATCAGGAATCATAAAGTGACACCTATTTTAATCCACATAGTGAAAAGCCAGCAGACTTGGCAGCCACCACCATGTTCACAATACACTGTCTAGAACTTCATGACTCAACTTGGGGTGTAAGATCCAGCTCCTGAAGCAGCAGCTCAGACCCCTGTTTTCAGCTGGAAGCTGCCAGCACAGTTGTGATGACACAGAGCTGAACTGCATTTTCCAAACTGGCAAGTTAAAAAGAAGAAAACCACTGTTAGTGAGCAAATTCAATACAGCAGGAAAGGAAAAACTAGGTCTTTATAACCAGTTCCCCACTGCTCATGTAACAAAACCAGTGAAAAGCCATTTTCCAAATGTAACTGCAGACCTGAGTCTTTTGTCTTTGATCGAGCCCCCGCACACGCTGGCTGTAAGCCTGACCTTGGGCCGGGCCCTGCGGTGGGTGAGGTTTAAAGCAGGGCTGGAGCAGACTGACAGGTGAGCTGTGTCAGGTCTGTCCCCTGCGCCCACCACCGCTTCTCTCTCCATCTCTGGCAGGCAGCTGGCGTGTGGTCCCCTGGCAGTGCCCCAGAGCACGCTTGGTGAGGGGAAGGACTGCCCTCTGTCATGTCATCACTGTTATCTATAGGGAAAAGACATTCTCCCCTGCAAAGAGAAACCCTGTAGGGAGAAAGAGATGATTTTCAGTTCCAGTGTGAAGGGAAGAAAGGTCCAATATGAACTTTGCCATGTGGACTGAATGCTGGATTAGGCAAACATGCAGCTGGAGAGCAATTGTGAATGAGCTGGCTCCTTGGGAGAGCTCTGACAGGGTCACAGGAGATAGGGTGACTGATCAGACAGGTGAGGTTTGGTTAAGGTTATGCAGGAGGTCAGTGGCTCTGCCAGAAACAGAATTTAAGGCTGCCTTTCTCCTGTCTAATGCTGGTGATTTTTCAACTAAATCCTTCTGGCCATTCTGCAAATAAACCCTGCCTTTTTGCCTTTTCCTCTGCCTTGTATGCACTCCCTCCTGCTCCTACTTAAAAATCAAACCAGATGATTCAGAGGACCATGAGTAAGAGAAGATAAATTAATGGCCCTCAAAGAACAAGAAGCGTGTGCACAGAGCATTCATAAGAGTGAGAGGAGTAAAGCAACACAGAATTTGTAAAAGAGAGATTTCTATCTTGAATATTTGTGAGCAGTGTGTCTAAGAACACGATGCTGGGATCTATTATTGTCTCTTTCTGTTTTTATTTTGTTCCCCCCTTTTCACCTTTAGTCTTCATCAACCTTCGACTTTTGCCCAATCAAAATTGTTTTGTGTAACTTTGATTGAAGTCTTGGGGGAAATGAATAAAACTCTCAAGCACTTTTCCGTGAGCAAGTTTCACGTCCTTCCTAGTATCTGATTTATGAGCAAAATGCCACAATTTCGTACCCATCCTTGTACTTTCTACCTTACCTCTGAAATCTTCCCCTTGCCCACCCTGCAGGGCATGCCTGTGTTTCCACCCAGTGCATGCACCGTGAGTTGTGCAGTGCTGCCCCACACCACATCAGTGCTCCTGGAGCAGAGCTGCAATGCCTACGGTAACAGCAGCACTTTCACAGAACACAGCTCTCCTCTACCTAAGATTCCCAGGGGGAACCATCAGCTGCCAAGGATCTTCCTGAAAGAAAGAGGAGCTGAGAGAAACCTGATTGACTTTTAATCGGATAGCATATGGTGCCGAGGAGAACAAAGAGGCATATTGACATTTACCAAATTAAATGGTTAAGTAGGCTGGAACAGGCCTGACGCTGATGGCAGACCTACAGCAACAGCCCACTGGGCACTGCTGTTTGCAAAACATGTGCTGAAGTTTGGACACTCCTTGCATCAGTGGTGCGAGGGAAAATGAAAGGATAGCAGATGGCAGATTGGCAGTTTGAAGGGAGATACAGCCTGGCTTGTCTTACTATTTTGCCATAACTAAATCAATATTTTATTCCCTTGTTCCCAGGCTGAAAGTGCCCTGGCTTGTTTGGTGTGTCATAAAAAGAGTTGCTGTACAGATTTCAGCTGTCTCCCTGCTAAGTGGTGGGTATGGGGCTCTGGTCAGAAGCAGGCACTGCCCTTGTCAGACTTCATTACTTGGGAAAGGAGTTGTCAACAGCTGTACCCAACTGCAAATCTTCTGTATCAGCAGTTCGGAAAACATTTGCAATTTCAACACAAACACCAGCAGCAGGAAAGGAAAGTAGTTTCTTTTTTTCATCAGTTTGGCATTTTGGAAGACAGGCGAACACGCCAGCAGCTGAGATGGCTTTACTGCTTGATAGGACAGGCCAGCAACAGATAGTTGGCAGAAGCTTCTCAAGCTCTTCTATCCCACTCTCTCTTCCCTTTTGCTGAGTCTTTTAACACCAATATTTGACTTTATTTTAAGAAAGCAAAGTCCTCAATCCCACCACGCTCCGTTTCAACTTGCATGCTGCAAATTAGCCCAGAGTGCCCTTTCTTGGGGCCCCTATGCACTGACCTTGCCTCGGTGTCACACACATGGCTTATATTCTGTATTTATCTTCCTCTAACACCTTCACTGTGCTCATCTTTCAAAGCCCACAAACCTCTTGGAGGGCCAGTGACCTATGTCAGTACTGGGAGACCATTTCTTGAAATTATCCTTTGGGTTCATTAAGGCTTTGTAGTTTGAGGCACAGCTGAAGGCTCTGTGCCAAAATTCAGACATTTGCCTTTCGTTCCTCTGTCTGGGCCCAAGGCATTCAAAGTTGTGAGTGAAATTACCCTAAAAATCTGAAGCCAGTCAGCAGAAGAGGGTAGATTAGATCACAAAACAAGCCTAAGCTATGAAAATACCAATTTTCTTTGCATAGGAAAATTTCAGAATCAGGATGTGCAAGATGTTTTCAGGCATAACAACAGTTATTAGACTAACAGCCTGCATGCTGTACAGATAAAACATATTACTATAATAAAAGTCAAGAAAAACATATCCATGTGAATAATGGGGTTTGCTGCTAACCTGAAGAATCTCACATTAATTTTTATTTGGGTTGTCCTAAACCAGAAATTATGGCTACTTTCTTCAATAACTACAACCACCAACCTGGAAATATACTCTTGGGCTGAATAAAACATTTTTTTTTTACTCACAGCATTGTTTCTTTAGAGGTTGTACTCTGGTTTACTGTTGTTGATATTTTCTTTTATTTTTTGGTTTTGAAAAAATAGATCCATTAAAAAACAAGAGTCTTTTTTTTTTTTTTTAAGAAATCTTTGAACTATTTAATTCTCCCTCTACATTTCCATCCAAAACTGTTTTCTAACAGATTGAAATGAGTTTCGGCATCTACAAAATTGAATTTCCTGAACAGTTTTGGATCACACCCCAGTTAACTTTCTCCCAAATCTGATAAAAATCTCTAGCTAATGCTTACTCTTGGTAAAACAACAGTGACACAGTAAAGACCTAGGGGTAACAGCAAAGAAAGATTTTTGGATTTTGTGTGATGTATCCTTAAATCAAAGAGTCGTTGCATGTTTGAGTTTTTTCCATTCACTCATCCGCTTTCTGTGTTTGAGATTAATATTACCTTTGTTCATTTTGAGGGGATGGGGGAGGATTTCTGACTCAGGATTCAAGCCTTTGGAGCATTAACTGTAAATTAAAACAGATGCTTTCCTGAAGATAACCCAATCAAATCAATATGGAGCCAAAGGAGCCCCTCACATGATGAAAGCTGGTTTTAAAGTACTGTAAAGCTTTTTTGCTGTTCAGTCCATCAATTTCCTTTTCCTGCTCTGCTCTGACACAGGACAAGTTGAGGCCACTGACCCTTTTGTGGAGTCCAACACGGAAAGCTCCCCAGGAGACCAGAAATATGGCCAAAGGAGACAGATTGGGGGGGTTTATGTGTTGTGTGGGACAAGGTTAAATTTGTTCTAGCTGTGTTTTGTATTGCTCTATGTCACAAACTGTGGTCAGATTCTCGTGTGCAGAGCTCAGAACCAACACAAACACTGCCAAGGGTCGCTCACAGGTACCAGCAGCTTCAGAGGGGTCTGTTCCACATTTCCTGGAGCACTTGGAAAAGCCACATGCAGCCTCACTGCAAAGCCATTTTCTGCCATATCCTGCTTCAAAGAAGTCAGGTTTTGTGCTGTAGCCACTCTGCAGACCAGCAGCCTCTTGGCAGGTTTGGGCCTCACCCTGCAGAATTGCAGGGGCAGCTTTCCTTGAAAGCACAGGGTCACAAATCCCAGCAGGCAGAAAGTTTCGGGCAGAAGTACCATTAATGCTTGCTCTTTGTCATGAGATTACAGGATAACTTATAATGCATTTTTTATTCTTAAAGTAAATTTCTGACCTCATGTTTTCAGGGAAACTCTGCAAGATATCACTCCTAAAAGCTCAGGAATAAGGTAAAAACATAAAAAGAATGAGTTCTTTACAGTTTTAAAAAAGTTCAACTCACAACTTTTAAGGCAGTCTCATAACCACAGGGATCAAGATAGTATTGAAATGATCAGAGTGAAAATAGTTTCCTCTGTTTTAGCTTTCCTATCTATTTTTATCTCTTCCTGGTTTGACTTAATTATTTTTGTTTTCACCCTTCCTCTAACTAGCTAAGCATTGAATTCTTTTCCCCTGGGCTTAGCTCTTAGTATTTACAGGCTGGCTGTCTCAGTACTAGACTTTGTAGGTTGTTTATTCTTGACTTTGAAAGGACAATTTTCAATACCTTTATGAGTAAGAAAATAGTAAAATTTAAAAAATAACCAAACCCAAAGTCTGCTGCTGCTGAATGAAACACCTTATTTGAGCATATTCTGTAAAATCCTGCATTTTAGAGTAATTCAATTCTTTAGAACTTGAAAGTTGTAAGAAGAGATTCTTACTGCTGCTAGAATTCATTGTGGTTTCAATTCATTGTTATGATTGCAGAGCTAGGATCTGTTTAAAAAATGGCAAATTTTAAAAATGTTCTTCTTAATTTAAATTTAAAAAAATATTTATCTATTTAGTTGGAAAAAAGTCTATGGAACCACGGAGGCTTTTCTAAATTGTCTCTCTTATTTTTTTTTTCAAACAGATTCAAGTTTTAAATTTAAGACCTTAATTTGCTGAACAACATTTTCAGAAAAAAAAAAAGTATTTTCTGCTTCTCATTTTAGATTTTACTCCCTTTCCCTTCATTCTTGATTTAGTCATAATTGCATCTAAGTTTAAACAGTATGAAATTTTCTTTATTACTGCAGAAGTTTGTTAACTCACTTAGCTACCTTTGAGTGTGGTCTATTCCGAAGGCATAGATCAAACATTTTATCCATAGCAACCCATATTGGCAGCTGTCTCCCCACGTCAGCTCTCCACCTCTGCACCCAGTTCCTTATCAATATATTTACAACCTGAGACATGAGAGGAAAATATTTATGGAGGTCCTATTCTGCAATGTAAACCTGAGGTGCTGTGCCCAGAGCTGCCACCTGCACAGAGCGTGCACGGCGTGGTGTTTTCTCTTTAGCAAGCCAACATTGTAGAGAGCTTCTTGCATAGAGAGAGAGTGGGATTAAAATACCCTATAAAATAAAGATTCGTATTAGGAAGAAATATTGCCAAATGTGAATGCAATTTATGTGAGAGCTTTCTGGACACAATCATGTGGGACAATCCTGTACTTTAGTAAACTGGATTGTAACAAAATAAAGGCCACACAACCTACAAAGACTTCACTTGCAATCTTGGCTGTTCTTTGCCTGGCAAATCTTAGATTTTTGCATTTTAAGTGAGATAAGTTTTGATGTTTCAAACACTAGTGTCTCTTTGTTCCTAGGATACTGGAAAGCACAACAGAATTGAAAAGCAATTTTACAGAGCTCTGAAAGGCAAAGAGCAGATCACACATTTTGCCTGAAGCTACAGAATCTACTTCCATAACAAAGAAAAAGCAGAAAAGAGGAGATATTCTAAAGATCTTACCAAATGAAATGTACACTAATCTGAAAGATGCACAATGAATGTGGAAGGAAATGCAACAAAAGAGTCCATGTTCAAGATGGGAATGGGTGGATCTTCTTTGAAGTGTCAGATGATGCAGTCTTATTTTTTTAGTATTATTAAAATTATTTACAAGCTATACTAATTACCCCTTCTTACAAACACAATCTTCTAGGGTTAATAAGTAAGCTTCCTTAGTAAGTCATCATGCAGGTCTGAAAATTTCCTAGTAGAAGTGTGTCTTTGGGAAGAATCAGAGAAAGGGAAATAATAAATTGTCTTCTAGATTTGTTCTGGACAGATGCTTCCATTTACGTGCTGTGTTATGGAGACAGTGACAAAATGCTAGATGAAGATTATCACATGCCTTCCAGGAGAACGAAAAGGTTACACCTATACTGCACTTTGACAGCAAACACATGATTCTTCAGTTTGAGGTTGCAGGAAATAGAATCTGTGGTGAGATCTCTGCTTATGATTTGTACCCATCTCCTTCCTTGTTTTAACCTGGGGCACACACAGACTCTCCTTCAGATGACAAAAACACGATCTGGCTTGACCCCCAGTACAAAGAGTTACATAGCCCTCACAGCAGTGTGACTCATGAAAATAAACTCCCCTGGATCCCCATCTGCCATACATTATCCAGCAGCAACTTGTCCTTGAAATGAACTAAGTAGAGGTTTCCATCTGGCCAGAGACCGATTAGTCAGTTTGCACGGTGACCTTTTGCCTTGTGATTGCTTTTAAATGAAGTCTCCAAAATCTCTGTATTGTTCTGGGTAGGAAACATCTGAAATCACTTTCCAAAGAGAGCTTGGCACCTCCCCACTATTATACCATTGTGCAATTTAAAATACATCATCTCACTTATTGTTCCATCCATTTGATCTGCAGCCCTGCTTTATCCATGCAGCCACTCCTCTGGAAACAAAGAGATCTCCCATTCCTTTCGAGACTGAACTAAAACTGCCATCCCCAGGAGTACTTCTGCTGAATCCAAATATCCAGCAATCTACAATGTACAGAGACTGCCTGTCACCATTTCTAACAGACAGGAAGGAAGAATCTTAAAAGTCAACTTTCTTTTCTCAATTTTGGACATATGATGGTAGATCAGAGTATATCAGTAAGGCTGAACTTGCAATCCAGTCCCAAGGGTCATAGGAATAGCTTTATTTTGGCTTGAAGACTCAAGCCAAAATAAGCTTTATCGACTCCTTTTATTGTTAATAGATAGTAAAGCATACACAATTTATTTCAAATTATACCTATTTTTAAAAGTGTGTTTATTTTTTTCAGCCTTACCCCCTGATAAAACAACTAATAGGGTGCATAGTGCCTATCAATGCTTGCATTTGAAGACATCCAAATGGTTAAAAACTGGAATGAAAAGGAGCAAAGTTTGCTGAACACAGTTTGCAGTGTAGTATTTGGTACGATGCCGTAAACGTCAATGTAACTGTAAGCTGTGAAGCAGCTATCTTAGTTTAAGATAAGTTTTTTTATATTATGATGCTGCCTTACAATTTTACCTTTTGTTTAAAATATTCATCTTAGTTTCTTGTAAAATGATTTAGTAATACATCATCCCAAACTAGCACCCACTCTCTATCAGAAAAATCAAACATATATAATTTAAAACACCAGGTAACAAGCCAGTAGGATAATTTCTAACCCCTTACAGACTAGAAATGGAAAAAACCCCAACCTATATGATTGATTACTTACAGTTCATCTCCCTTTATGGTCACAGGATGGATTAGTCTGCCTTTTGCTCCTTTCTAAACTTTCCTATCCTGATGCAGAAGTATAACCAAGTGACCTACTCAGAACATTTCTGGCAAAGGTCAGTTGAAGAGCACACCATCTTTCAGCATATCTAGCTGGCCAATGTGTGTTGCACCAAGTTACTCTCCTAATTTGCCTGTAGAACATGTTCTGCTGTGTAGGAGTTAAATCTAATAAATCTGGAGAGCTCACACCACTGAATGTGTCTTTTTTAAGGTGCAGTTTACAGGCAGTCACACACTGTATAAGAAGCATTATGATGAAAAATGTCAGGAGTCACAACTTAGACGTGTAGTGCAAGATGTCATACAATGGCAGAAAACAGCTCACTCTCTTCAAGGCAAGTCTGGGGGGAAACACCTCAAGAGACATTTTCACCAACATGTTGTATATTGGCTGATCAGACAGTGATGTCTTTATCTTTTGGCTTGGATTCAGCTCTTCTGCCTTAGCACAGCTTGTACTGCCAGCCTAAGTTGCCAGTGAGTCACGTCTAATACTTGCAAAATGCTTTGTCTGAGGCTCACCTTCATGAAGTACAGACAGTTTATGGATTGCCCTAACCAGTTCTTTAAATCCCTGGTCTGTGCTCGAGAGGGCAGGGAGTGATACAGCACATTTTCTGCTATTTTGTGTCATAGAAGAGTGGCTTCAACATGACAGGTTCTGTCATCTCTACGTCTTTTGTGCAATACAAACACGGTGGAGCTGTCTGTCCACCTTTACCACCAAAGAGTATTCACTGAGAGTGTGACCAAAGCTAGAGGTACCTGGAGTCCTATGTTCAAAGCCTAGTGAAGACCTGGCAATGATTATACACCTGGTCTGGCACTCAGGAGGATGCTCACTCCTCCTGCTCTCCCTCTGGCAGCTCTTACCTGCTCCCTGTATACATCTTACCTGACTGGGCTTCCAGCAAGTGCATGCATTCCTACTGAAGCTCAAAACAGGCACCAAAGGGCTCTCTGGGCTTCCATCAGTCCTAAAGAGGTTGAGACAGCAGCAGTGTCATGAACAGTGTCACTACCCCACTTTAACAGGGCAAAAATGTGATGAGGAATTGAGAGGAAAAGACAGGAACTACACAAGAAAGTACAGCAACAGTAGCAATGGGGAAAATCAGAGGTAGAGGAAATGTGGTGGGATCCTATGCTGAGGAAAAACAGAAATGAAAATATTGATGGGAAGTAAATGAGAAGATCTAGGGAAAAGCAGAAGCCGTTGAGGGCTTAATGAGGGAACAGATCGCATGACAGAACCCAACAGAAATGCCAAGAGTTACTGAAGCTAAGGATAACTGCAGGAAACTCACAGGAGGGTTCCCCTCTGCTAAGAAACTGTATCCATCTCTGGCTCCCCTGGTTAGCTCAGACTGCCTCTGCTTTCCCAAAAGTGCTTGCCCAGGCTTCCTATGCGCCTCGCTGAAATTTCTGCCTCTCCACATCTGCTGTTTCTGCCCCAAGGAATTCTGTCAAGCATTTCAAGTCTCCATCTGATGCTGTTCACTTCTGCCAAAACACTGTTTAGGAAAACCAATGTTTATGGCTATGCACACAACATAGGTAAATACACAAGTCAGTTCACTAAAGAAGCTGCAGAAAATGTTTTATAAGCTGCTTCACAAAGCTCAATGGCCATGCCATGGGGAAGAAGAAGCTCCATCTTTCCCAGGGCTCACAGAGACCCCCCCTGTACCCGAGAAGCTTTGGAATGCATAGTTGTTGCCTTGTGTAAAGCTCCACACCACCCCTTGCACTACAAGGTGAGTAAACCCAGCACTCTTTTCCTCAGCTGAAAGATGACATACAACAAAACCAGATATCCACTGGAGATGTCTTCAGGGGTTGCAAGTGACCAAGGGTCACTGCATTAACACATTTTAATTAGACATTTTCTGAAGGAAGTTCTACTTTGTCAGGAATTCAGGTTTCAAAGTCTCAGCATCAAAGCAAAAGAACTTGCATTACCAGAATGACAAATAAATATCGCTGAAGCATTCCCTAACAATAATGAAAGGGCTGATAGCTGAGAAATATTGAGCCAAATTCACTTAGCTCAGAAGGCCTCAAGAAATTGGTGTAATTTGTAAGCTCAGAGCTACATGAGTGGAAAACTAAATGTAATGCTTGATAGCGAGAGTTACTTCCACACAGAAGACAATGGAAATCAAAAAAAGAGTTCCTGGAGCCAGCAGATATGAGTAAAGATTGGAGCTTAGCTATGTCAAAGGGTATAGTCTGAAAGGAAGAAAAAGTAAATAAGGATGTAGAAAATGTCTTGATATACCAAACAGTTTCTATTGAATTCCAAAAGAAATAGAAGCTGGCATAGTCCATTATCTAGAAAAAACCCACATTTTTAGTTCAAACACAGCTATTTTTCACAAGGTCAAAAAGACTCAAATCTACTAGGAACGAAATATGAACAAAAAATAGACTAGCTGAAATTGCATTCTGAATATATTCATCATTCATTCGATCACAGATGGCATATAGTTCAGCAAGGATCTGATTATGTGATAAATGGTTGGTTACTGGTGTAGCAGCAGAAGACACACAGCACAAAGAAAGTGCTCTTTTACCTATTGTTACTGAAAGCTGATTTTAACAATGTGCAAAGGGTAATTGGAGAAGGGCTAGTGTTAGAATCAGTAACTTCCAACAAAACCTTAAAAAAATTGCAGGCCCTGGCAAAATTAAGACATCGGCAATTATTAGTGAGTACTGAACTAACTTCATTATACCCTGAAAAAGGATGGGACTGATGCCACCCTTCAGATGAGATGTAAAACTGATCTCATCTTGTCCTTAATTATCCCATTAACCTTTTTGCTTGAATGGGGATTCAGTCCCAAAATCTTGACCCAAGTGCCTCCTGGAACACCTCACACAACCCAGTATTCATTTCAGCTTTATTCATGTTGGAGTATGCCCCCCGTCAGGCAGCATTTTGCAGTCCCAGAGGAGCTGTGTTTCAGCACAGCATGAAGCCATTCTTAGGGAGGCAGGTCAAGTTTTACAAGGCACTCAGGAATGAGATCTTTGAGGATGAAAGATGTCATATGATTTTGTTGGTAGAGAGGAAGAGACTGAGAGAGTTCAGTCCAAATAGTGCTCATCTGACCTGACCATTCTCTGCTCTGCTGCTTCTTTTTTCAATGTATTTTCTGCTCATTGACCCCCATAACTGAGGGGGAGCGAAAAAAAAAATTGGGTAAGACCAAATCAATATGTTGAATTTCTCCCTGTAACAGGACTTATTATTTATCCAAGAGAAATGAAGAGAGAGAGAAGTGGGGGAATCAATTGCTTTTAACCCATGAGTATGATGAGTTGACCTCAGCTATATTTCTAACCTAGCTGGTTTTTAAAGGTGTGCTGTCAAGTGGGGACACAGCTTCAGTGTGCCTGGAGGGGAAATGAGGTTAACAGGACAGCAGGCCTCTGATGTAGTGCCTCCTAGTCTCTCCAAAAATCTATGTCAGACATATGCAGCTGGTACTGCAGCTACTTCTGGTAGTGAGTTGTTCCGTGGCCTTGTCTAATCCTGCACTAAAAGTGGTGTTGCTGATACCCTGGGCAACTCTGGCAGCTCAGGACCCACTTGGAAAACAGGACAGGTATCTGGGCACCTGGGTTTCACATCAGCCCCCATGTTCACTGCTCAATGGACTTGAAAGGTGAACGAGTCACATTACAACCAGCACTGCACAGCAGATACAGCCTGTGAAAGCAAAAGTATGAGCACTGGAATTTATGGTAGGAGTAACTCCAGGGCACTCCAAGTTATACCTGCTCTAAGGATGGCTTTGGCTTTGTGTATTTATACTTTTCTGAGCTGTAGAGTATGATTTCTTTGCTGTAAATGTGTCATCCCGCCCCAAATTATTTCTAGTTATTTTCACAGGTTATAATTGTTAAAATTCTCACCACCGATGACTTGTACCTTCTGGATCATGTTCATACAGACTTATAAGTTAAAAAAATATAAAGAAGGAGCAATTGTGGTTAAAGAAATAGGCTGTATGGAGGCATAGTCAGGGAAACACACGAGCTCTCTGCACCCTTCCACTTTATCTTTCTGTATGACACAAAAATCAAGTTATTCCTGATGCCCACAGAGGAAATAGGACATATCATTATCAGGTTGCACTTCTAGCTGAAAGAAGGGGTATAAAAGGCTTCCACAACAGAATGCAGTCAAATCTTTTGGGTTCCTTCCAGCAACTCAGTCTCTTTGAATAAAGATCATAGATGTGATCACAGAGAATACAGAATGGATGGGGATAGCAGTGTATCATTTTCCGGCTGCTGCCCACTGCTTTGCTCCTGTGAGTGGGCTGGAAAGGGGAAACATACAGAGAGTTGCCTTTGATTTTATGCTCTCTCATCAATGGAGGAACCCCAGCTGGGAAGCTACAGGCAGCACAAACCCAAGCAAACCAGAGAACCTGGTCCTTATGCAAATGTTTAAAACTACCCATGCTGTTGCCATATGAAACAATACCCTGACATTTAGAAGTGAAGGGAAGTATTTTATTGTGATCACTAAGCAAAAGTAGGCCTTCAGCCTACAAAAAAGTTTGATGTCTGATGTTCTAGATTCTCAGGTAACCCTTATGATAAAGATTTGTACTTCTCACCACAGCACATTGCAGGCAGTAGTTAGATCTGCGGTACTTTCTTACAATAATGATACTTATCATAAATCTGTACAGTGAATAAACCTTAAATACATGGTCTAAAGAGTAACCCAAAATACTTCAAAAAAAGAAGGAGCCCGAGATCTACTTTTGCTGTAGAGGAGCATTTCTAGTAAATCACATCTCACTACTGATTAAAGTTCCACCATCTGGAGTTCACCGAAGTGGCATCTGGCATTCCAACGATTTTAGGAAATATGCTGGAGCTATAATAATAAAACCAAATATCCTGGTGTTAAATAGGCAGTTTCTCCAGCTGATCTTTTTAAGAGATAGGCTTCAGTTCCAGCGGAAGGCTTGGCACAGAAGTGATGATACTTGGTGAAATTCTGTGGCTGAGGTTGCACTGGAGGTCCACTGGCTGAACACAGTTCTTCCTTCTGGCTTTAAAACTGTGGCTTGAGTCTCACCTAAGTTAAGTACTTTTAAGTATCTAATATAAAGGAACTCCCTATTGCCCAAGGCCATGGGCCCCTCCAGAGCATAACTGAGCCCCATTAAGGCATGAATTTGAGAGTGCCTACTTACCACTCTATATTGAACATGGAGACTGCATTCCTAAATTATTTACAATTAGGCAGAATGCATTTGGGTCTATGAGTATGCATACTGTATCAAAGGCTTGATCTGAATTAACCATTGCTCAACCTATTGAATTAGGATACTTTGTATATTTCTGTTATTTATAATTAGGCTAATTAGGCCCCGATCAAAAAATTTGTGGATGCTAAACCTTCAAAAGTGTGTAGATATCTGTTGTTCTCCGGTACATACAATCCTGTCTGACAGCAATTCATACTCTCCAAAATCTTCCACACATCCATGACTTCCTCAGTCTTGTCAGAGCTGACTTACCCAGAAGCTGCTTCTGGCCCATGCAGCACGACAAGGTCCACCAAGCAGATTTTTACTCATCTGATGAGGTTAAGGGTGCTCTGATGTGTAGTCATGAAAAACAAAAACATATGCATCACTTACATTTTATAGCACAGTGATAAAAGGGGAGAAACATGAGTCGATCTGCCCCTTCTTTCTTTTAAACTATAGATTAGTGGCTAAAGCCACCACGGAGAAAGCATGTGACTACTCTGGGCGGCTGATTCCATTTTCTGGAACCAAATAAGACATGTAGGCTAGGCTTAAATGAATTAAGTGCAAATGGTCTATTTATATTCAGAGGCTTTTGTTATTTGGATTTCTTTACACTGTGAGAGGAGACGCCTGGTTCTGGCATTGCAATAATTGCAAATAATCATGCATTGAAACTGTATTTTACCAAGTTATCTTTTACAGTCCTGTTCCTCAGCAGTCCTCCCCAAAAAAGTGTCCTATGCAATACACAGTTTTTTAAACAACTTTTGTTCAGAATTTCTTACTTCTGTGTTCCTTATGTTTCTTTTGCAATTATACATCAGCTTGTCAGTGATCCATGTATTAAACTGACAGTGATTGGAGCAGTACCAGTTCTACTGGCCATGATGTATCTTTTCTATTGATGATGTCAGTTGTGAAAATACAATTAGCTATTTATAAGCAAACTCCCAATGTTTCATAAATAAGTGCATTTCCTCCACAATAATGTGAGTAAACGTTCACAAGCCCAGTATATTTACAAATACTTAGAGAAAATCTCAGTACTAGCTGGACTGAACTTCAGTGAGGTATTGTGCATTCAAATGTCACATTTTGTAGGAATACATACTGGAATTTCACAACATCCATCAAGCATTACTTGTACTTGAGTGATAGCAAGCAAAGTTCTGCATAGTAGTATATTAAAGACCTTAAAATAAACCAGGAAAACTAAATTTTATGTGAGCCTTCAGTCAATTTTTTTTTGTAATAGCAATATCACAGACTATTTGTAGTAGCTTGAATGTGACATTGAATGTGTGCAATGAATTTCTTTCCCTTGTCATTTTTCTTTCAGTCTCTCGTCGGTAGCTTTAACCTTTCCTGCTTCTCTTTCCTTTACCTTCCCTAACACATGCACTCTACTCGTGTCATTGTGAAGCAGCACACATTTCTGCAACTCTGTTATCCTGAAAAATGTAAAAGTACTCTGCAAAGTGAGTGCTTTTAGTGATTAGCCCACTGCAACACATCCTGAGTTTACCACTGTTGGTGTAAAAATTACAATGCCATTTAAGAATACACAAGCTTGAGGGTTGTTTTTGAAGTTGAGGTCAGTGGCTTGCCTGCAGTATTCTTCCTGGGCACTGGATGATATCTCTAGCTGAGCTATGCAGATGCAATTATTGTCCAATGCAGATGCAACTACCCAAACTGGAATTTTGCCAGGACACGAGGATCAACACATGTATGAAATGTGCCCTGAAGTTGTTCCCAAAAGTATTTGGAAGCACATTTAAAAAAATATCACCCTAAAGACAACAAAACCCCAGAACTACCAGAAATCATGGAACCTCCTTGGGGATTTTCCAGCCCCAACCATATCCTGGTCTCACTTATGACGGGATCTTTCCCTCACAGCTGGGAGTGCAGAGGAAAACCCTGTACTACAACCCTGGCTTCCTTCTGTGAGCAAATCCCTTGCATGAGGAGGAAACAGTCTCAATTCTTTATATTTTTTCAATAAAATGTTTTCCTCTACCTCCTATTCCATTGCAAACTTACGGAAATAAAAAGCACGTTTAAACTTCTTCAGTTACATTTTTCTGCTTTGTGTTTCTTTTCTTCTGATCTTTTTGCTTTCATCTGCTGACTTTATTATACCAATTTAGCTGCCACAGATGGTTTTTTCCCCTTTTCTTTTAATGGATATGGCATTGAAAATAACTGCTTCTGGCCTTCTGCCCACAGCCACTACTTTTTGGTGTCTCCTTTTCCCCCTACCATCTCTCTGAGTGACATGCAACAAATCTTGCAGTACTATGCCATGCTGACAGCTCTTTGTCAGCAGACAAAATTCCCACTTGGCATTGCAAGTGGCATCCCAGGCCATCTCACCGGCCAAGGAAAATTGTCACATCTTCATTGATTTTCCTGAAATCAGCAGAGCTTAACAATTTAATCCAGCTGGATAAATGGACTGCTGAATTCCCAAAGTACACCCAGAGGCTAAGACTGGGAGGGGGGTGGCGATTTATAACTTCAGCAACAGCAGCAAAACCGTAAGTTCATCCTAAGCTTCCTTCTCACCACCCTTTAGAAATTTCCTCTGGAGTTTTTTTGCATATTGGACTCTGGTTGGCACCAGTCAGAGTCACCTTCTTTTCTTTCAGGCTTGCCCAGCAGCCCTGCGTGACAAGGGTTTGAAGAGATGATTCTGTAAACACGTCCAGCATCTTGCAGCCACAGGCAGACATCAGCTGTGCAGTGTGGCTGGCACAGGACCAAAGCAAGGAATAATGCAGGGCCCTGATGCAGGCAGCTGCCAGGTCCTATATCTTAATTTCCCTCATCTTTCTTGAATGGTTGTGGACCCCCTTAGTAGGGGGACATTTGACAGCAGCAGCTGGTCGGTCCCCATGCCGTTCAGACAGTACAACAGGAGAGGACAAAGGAAGAGCTCTGTGATACTACTCCTGCTCAGCACTGCAAGGCTTTGACAGCGAAATGCAAGTATCAACATTTCAAAATTTCTTCCCTGTTCCTCTAAAAGCTGAAAGTTGTTGAAGATGGTCAAAACTAAAGGGTGAAAGTAGAGAGAAGTCTGGCAAATCTCTCCATCATAAAATATTGGAGAATATCTTTAATGTAATTTGACAACTAATTCCTAGGAGAGCAGATAGTACTCTGTGCACCCTGCATAACTTAAACAGCAGGCCAAAATCACAGCCATATGACATCTATGTTACTTGTTAATTCAAAGGATTTCTTTTTCCTTTAGGTTCCCCCCAGCTCTAAATTGCAGTTGCATGTTCAAATTTAAAGCTTCCTGACCCTTAAATTTCTGAGAGACTAAAATCTGAGCTGCTGGTTTTAGTTTAATCTTTAATCTCAGAAGGAGCTACACCAATGTGTGAAGAATCACATATTGCCCATAGATCAAGCCCTTCTGAACAGCATCATCTAGATGTGACATGTAACACCCTTGCCCTGTAAATTTCCAGGTGTTTCTCAGATCTTACACGTAGAAATGCCAGAACTTCAGAAGAAAAGCGGTTTCCCTGAGCTCATGTCAGTGATTACAGAATTGTTTCCTCACTCCCATTCTGATAGCTGCATTAAAAAAAAGAAAAAAAAAAATCATAGCTCAAAGTCAAGCTGAAGCCCCATTGCTTTTCCTTCCACTATTACATGTTCCCTGTAATGAGACATTTTGGTCTAGTTTCTTTTCTACATGTGACCCCCAAGTCCTTCCAGTCTAGTGTGCTTCTTGGCCAGTTCGGGGTGGTTACTGACGATTTTAACAACCACATTACTGCATTTTTGGCTGATCACAAGCTACATTAGATGTACTTTTATACAACTTTCATTAGATGCTTTCAGATCCACTAAGTTTTATTGCCACATGGAAACATAAAATAGATGTGAGGGCTATAGTTGTGTTCTGTTTCTTGGTTTGTGAGACCAGCACCAGAGTTCACTTATAATCCTTTATAATGGTGTTCACCTGTGGTCTGCTTTACTGCCCAACCTTGCTATTGGCTTTCAACAACCTCTTGATGCATCCAAGAAAATCTTGGGAGCAATAATGTGAAAAGGGAAATTAGAAGGCATGTTCGTTACAATGTTGTGAAAAATATGTTTGCTTCTAAATAAATCTCTATCAAAATCCTTCTATTTAAAAAATGGTGATTCCATTTCTACTCACTTAACTTGAGGTGGAAAGTCACAAGGAAAAAGGAAGATGAAACTGACAGGAAAAAGAAATAGAAAGGTGCTCAAAAAAAAAAAAGAAAAAAAAAGAGAGAGAGAAATTGCTAAGCTCATAAACTTTGGAAAAATAATCTAAACCCTGTGGTTGGACAGAATGACATCACATGTCTGGGTATGAAGCCATCAGTCAGAACACTTACCCCAGGAGCAATCCCCAACAGCAAACTCCAGACAACTCCTTGGACATGACAGCATAGTCAGGATATTCTCTTTTACTGGCAGCGTGTTGCTGGAGCTGCCACCCGCTGCTGTGATGAACCAGTTCCAGCCCCTGTCCTTCACACGGAGCAGCCACAGCCCCTTTCTCACGATGCACTCAGGAGGCAGTGGCCTCGCTGACACTCGGAGTCTTGCCAGACGTGGTCAGACAGAAGCATCAGGGTATTTACTGCCCTTTGCTGAAAGGCCTGATGTGGAATCAGAAGAACATATTATGAACCAAACAGACTGCTGGAATTGGGATATATTACTTTATCTGTTCTTTCATAAAGAAATACACTGAAAATAATTTTCTCTTTCTCTTAAGTAACTTAAGGAAGTTATTAGCAGACCGCAATTTCCATTTCATTCTCTGACCCTGTTTTTCACTAATGAGATTTCCAACAGCACCTTAATTCACCTTTTTCTAAGTACCCTTCTCTTGCTCTAGCTTCTTCATTAAAGCCAACTATTTTTGTTTGTTCTAAAGCTCTCAGCACAGACTATGGCACTAATTAGTTTTTCTCCCAATCGAGTAATGACTGTAACCTAAAATTTACACTTGTCCCCTCCTCATCAAAGCAGATAAATTTTCCTTGGTACTAAGTATTGTTCAAGGCTGAAAAGGCTTCCATTAGGTTTTCAATCTATGGCAATAATTTATGTGATAAAACAGAAATCGTGCAGTAAACCAAGGATTTCCTAGCCATGGGCCTTAAATATCCTAAGATGAACACAGATGGTAACTGTAGAGTTCCCAGGAGCTCAGGAGGGAAACCAGTGTGATACAGGACAATTAAATTATTTTCAAGTTTCTCAAGTGCTTTGGGAATCCCTATATGTCACCAAATGCCTCCCACACACTAGTTTCTACTTTCTTTAAATGAGTTAAATTTGCAAAACTTAAAAAGCTATCACATCATCCAATTTAGAATGGTCTACACATCTGTCCTTGTTAAAAAGCAACGCAGAAATTAGTTTGAAACAGTGCTGTTGATACTTAACTAATATGGCCCAATTTTGCAAAATATTACAAAAATCTGGCTGGAGAATTCATGTGTGATTAATGTCTCAGCTGTGCTCCATTGGCCTTCTGTTGACAGTAGTTAGGGAACATTTTCCATTTATTTCAGGTGGCAACAAATTCTACTTTTAGGCAACACTATATCTGCTATTTAGTTCCACATATCCTGGAACACCAGGAACCCAGTCATATAATGCAAACTCATTAATTTCTTTATGCAAATGTTTGCCTATTCTATCCTTACAGATAACATAGACATATTTCCCCTTTTGTCTGTGAGTGCACCTAATTCTAATCTAAATTCTATATTCAAAGACACATTACTGCAATTCCACAGTTAATACAAACTACATTTCCATTAGTGTTTTGGTGCTTCACTTCATTTAATTCTTAAACAAATTAGTGGTTTCTAAACCAATTGCTCTCCAGCCATTAGAAATAGATGGTATGGGCTTCATGAGGCTCTGCTTTTTTGGGCTTTCTAGGAGCACCTACAGCAAAGCAAAATAAAGCAGTGAAAGGCATAGCATAAGGAACAGTTTTATATGAATACGAACAGGTAGCAATAGTTAAACTCGCTGCTCTTTTTCCTTTGCAAGTTACGTATGGCAACTTCTTCTCATTATGCTGTTTTTGTTTCTCTTGTGCACTGCAGCAGCCAACCTTTGGCTTTATTTCATAAATACTTGTGCACCTTCAGTATCAACTGGTATTTCTGGGTTTGAATAAATCTCAGGTTTCAAAGGAACCACTTAAACAAAGCCACTGTATTTGGTGTAGTAATAGTGTCCTGGAAACCCTTTTGTTTTTTTTATGAGTGTTCCCCCACCAAGAAACTCCATATTTATTGAAAATTCTTCACAGTTTCTCTCAAAGTTCATCGTGCCTGTCCAAGTCTTGAACTGTATTTTCCAAAATATCGGTAAGCCTGGTTTCCAGTGAAACTTCCATTGCAATGATTATCAATTTGTCTTGATTTGTTCTGCTCTAATGACTGTACATGCTTACAGAATGCAAGCATTTGTTAAACCTCTAGTATCGCCAAACCACCATTTTTAAATGCTTCTTTCAAAAGAACGACAACTTAGTTCCACAGAGAATGACTCCAGTCTGCCCTTGTATCGGTAGAGTTTTGATTAATGGCACATGGAAAGGCAGGATTTAAATCAATGTCCTTCAATTGTTAAAGATGATTACAAGTTCATGGTGGCACTGCCTGCTTTTCCTAGTACCTACAGTTCATGGACTTTTAAAAAATCTAGGGTCCAAGACAGGAAAAATAGAAAAAAGAAGGAAGCTGGTGGAACCAGTCTGTCATTGAAGTGAAGCCTGTTTTGTTTCCCTTGCCAGGAATTTTTATGGTGCCAGGTCACAAGTACGTAGTATTTGGAGGGGCTGTTTTTTCCCTTATATCCTCATAAATGAGAAATGTAAGTGATGATACTGAAACCACCACTGCTGTGGCTTTAGGAGGGAAGCTGATGATTTTTCAGAGAACTTTTTTCTTCTTGCCTTTTCTTATCTGCAGAAACAAGAAACCTATTAGGGCAGTCAAATGACTAGGAGGAAAAAATGTTTTTTTTTCATTTTCTAAAGAAAGCTCTACCACTTCTATGAGAGATTCAACTCTGCCTTTACTTCACACTGTATTTTCCAGTGGTAAACCAAGGGTTTATTCTTAATGTCTCTATTTGTAATTTTTTTAACCAATAAGCTATGGTCCCCTTATAGCAACAGGAAAATATAATTCCATTGAAGTGAAAGAATAATGCAGTCTGAGAACCACTAAAAAACACCATCTAAATGAGCAGCAATAAAAACCAGACATCTACATATTAATATTTTGACATCAGAAAAAGAAGAGGGAATGAGATAAGACTTCTTTAAAAAGAATTCCTTAAAACTAGAAGTTATCTAATTGCTTATTTTACTTAGAGGTAGAACAATCTCTTTCTAGCTATCACACAGTAATGAGAAGTCATTATCTTGAACTCGTCTTTAATTAACATCAATCCTGATTAGTCAGAATATATTAGGCTTTTTGTCTGTTACCATAGTATTTGAATCTCCAGTAAGGGAGGTATTCAATCAGACATTATCATTTGCACACCACTTCTGTGTAATTATTACTTTACAATGTTTTGTGGATTCTTTGTCCATTTTTGAAAGGTGAAATCTATTGTTGATCAACCCTTTCTTAGCTGAAGCGGATCCTGGCGTGCCAGATTTTTGCATGTTGTAAGTGAGGATAATGACAATGTTCAGAGTACCTGTAGTTGTCTTGTGCTATTTTGAACCTTGAGGTTGGTCAAGTTTGTAATATTGAGATTTCATATTAGAGAAAGTACATAAAAAGGAAGCTGTTTAAATAATATAAGCTACTGACTGTGTAGAGGAATGAACAGTTTGCTTCCACATCACCTCTTAACAGCACACCACATTCAGAGGCACCTGTGCCCAGAGGGAGAGTGCAGGCCAAGGTCTACATAATTTGGGTGTAGGAGTAATGTATGAGAGAAGACATATGAACCATTCCTCATTTTGCTTAACTTTTTTCCTGCTGGCATATCTATCCATATTCTTCTGCTTGTTGATTCTTACCTTCATGGTTATTAATAAGTGCTATCAGTTCTTGTAGAAAATAGCAACTTCAGAATAACTTCCTGAATCTGATGAAATTTAACAGGGAATAACATTTTAGCAAGAGAATTCTACAGGGAGGTCAACAATCACTTTGAATAAGAATTTTTTTTTCTATTAAGTTCCACAGAGTTTGGTGTAATATCTATTCAACTATATTACATTTCTCTGCAATTTGTTTGGATTCCATCCAGGCTGAACAAGAAAGAACCCCAGACTTAGGGCTGTTAAGGTGGTAGATCACCAACCTATGCAGTGCTCTGTGGGAATGGAGCAATTCTGGGCAGGCCTGTGGGAAATTCAGGTGCCCCATTTGAGAGACAAGGTGTCAGAGAGCCAGGCCACCCTGAGCAGCCACTTGGGCTGTGAATGCTGAGGGTCTTGGATGCCTTCCAGCTGGGATGGGCTGGCAGGAATCACATCCCACCTAGAGGCACTTGGCATTTTTGTCCAAGCTGAAAGTAGTTGTTTTTTGACCTGCTCGTGCTTGGGACACAATAAAGGGACAGAGTTGATCTTGGGATCACAAAGAATCTTGCACTCTCCCTAGCTAATGGCCATGCAGAAGGGCTTCTTAGCTCTGCTGTAAACAGAAGAGTTTTGAGTTGCTCTAGTCAGTTAGCATGGGGTGACAATAACTCTGAAAGGGTTGCTATGTCTATTTTGGCTACAATTTCTTCTTAAGGGTGTTATTGCCATGAGATCACGGAGGTACCACATACTGATGCTGGCTTTCTCCCACTCAGGGATTCCCTGCCCCCTGATCATCAGGCAAGTGCCCTCTCATGCTGACCTTTGACAGCTGCACAGTCTGTGGGCCAGTTTTATCACTAAATGCTGCTTGAGCAGAAGCGGAAGGGAGTTCCACTTGGGTTAAAAATAACTACCCCTTGCAAAAAGATTTCAATGCTTTACTTTAATTTACAGTTGCAGATTAGGAGCACTTCAAAAATATGTTATTAGCTACATGCACACTAGTTTCGCAGGGAAAAAACCCACAAGAAAATTCCCAGTTATCATAGGACTGACATTTCAGCTTTACTACATTTCCAAGCAGGGAATAAGGGATTCAGTCAAAGAGGAACTACAAAACTAAAATCTCTTGCAGTGCTTTGAAAATTGAGACAGACACAAGCCTCTAGTGAGCCTAACGAAGTATCAGAGTAAAAAATGATTTAGCTTCCTAAAAACAGTGCTTTTGTTTTCTATTTAAAGTAGGAAATCAAAGACATGTCTTCAGTATTTCATTCTGTGAGGCAGCCAAAAAAGGGCTTGCTTTCAAGCCTGAATAGTGAATATGGAGATAAAGTAACACTTTTGAGAGCCTTTCATATGACTTTCTCCTTGGTTGAAACACTGAAATGTGGAAGTAGAGTGCTGCCACACTCTTTCAGGAGGGAAAGGAAAGGATATAAAATCACTTCAGTGTTTTGTGATGTGATTTGGGAACATAGCACCAGAACAATTTTTCAGTTTAACAGGAGGATTAAAGAATGGGACATGGTCAGAATGAATATTTTGCTTGCTGTATTTTCTATATATAAATACATGAATGGTACTGCTTCAGCAATTAAATACTACCCATCTGGTTTTTTGAACTTGGAGTGATAGCTCCTAGTAAATCTATTACAAATGTTCCAACCCAAAGAACTATAAAACAGCCTGAAGTAGGAAAAACTAGAATTGAACTTGTCCTTATTCTGTATTAGAGAGCCCAGCATTTAGATGCTTCTGGTTTCCAACAAATCCAAGCCCCCTCTCTGAGTGAGTCGTTTACCTTCACCCTACTCTCAATTAACACCTCATTAAAATGCACACATGCTGAGCCCTTACTTGTTGACCATCCCTTTTACTGCCTTAGTGTACTTGCATTATTTTCTACAGTTTTATTTGAACTGTATACAACCATGGAAAATCCTGCACGAGGAATCATCAGAGAGGAGAGATATGGACAAAAGTGAGTTTGCCATTTGACTCCTCATTATGTGTGTTTGAGTTTCCAGTGAGATATGGATATTAAATCAGATGTAGAGCACAACAACAAAGAGGATCCTAGTCTGTCAGCCTGCAAGGCTGCTTCAGGACTAACTCTTTTCACATATTACCACCCACATTAGCTGAGACAGATTTTTTTTTCTTCTGAGGAAAACTACCAACAAAAAATATCAATGACAACAAAAAAAAATTGACCAAAACCCCAAAACAAGGAAAAAGTGATGAAAAAAAGTACCTTCAGACTCAGTGCACACTAAAACTAAATGCTCTGAATTCTCTACTGAGTGCTAGTTCTCACCAATATAGCTAAAAATGTATTCCACTGTGTCAATGAACGCTTGGTAGAACTTGCAGAGAGTAGTAACAGAGGTGATGGCATTGAACAAATCTAACAATTTCATTTGCAGGAGCCAGTCCTTCTCACCTGACAGCTGTCCTAGCAGAGCATCATGTACCAAATCACTGCTTCCACACTGACCCGCAGCCGGTGAAGACGCTTTTCTAATACCATAAGCAGCTGAATTTCTCATCTACTCCATGCTAGAGCCCAACACATCCTCTCTAGACAGCCTTGGCCATTCTTTGTGCTTCACCTTTTAAAAAGGAAACAAACAGAAAAGGGAGTCAGAGATGGTAAATGCCTATTCCCCAGAAAACTCTTGCTGTTGAGTCACTGTGACTTTCATGATTTCTTTCTCAAAGACTCCTTTGCAAATCTCCTAAATTCAAAACAATCTCTACCACTGTCTGTGCTCTGCAACCTGGTGTCTTCCCCACCAAACAACCCTTCCCCTTTTGAACAGATACATTCACTAGAATGTAGAAAATGTAGGAGATGTTTGCTTGAAGTCAGATGAATTACTGTGGTACAAAATCAGGGTAGTGCTAATCTCCTTATGCCATATATGGTAATTTAATCAATTAGTTCTTAACTAGACCTCTTTATTTAAAGCTGAGTCTTCATCTGTTTGGGACAGGCCTAGCTTCTCATGAGTCAATAAAGTTCTACTGCTTTGACTCCATGCTGAGGACTTCGTAAAAATATGCAGTGATTCTATAGCTACTCTGCCATATGTGGCAGACTTGAAATATGAGGAATTGGTAGGCTGCATTTGGGTGTTTTGGACCGTGGATTTGGATACAACAAAGTACTGTTGACCTTGTCACCCACTAGCACCACCACCTCTGCTGAGGGAGATAACACTGTGATGGATACAGACCCAGGAAATAGGAATAATTAGGATTCCACTGTTTCCATTTTAAATTTCTTTTCAAGAGCTACTTCCTTTAGCTAAAATCTAAATTATTTTACTAAATTGTGGCTTGTTGCATCCTCATGTTAGGTCCTTTTTTTCCAAATGAGCTGGCTTGTAACTCGATAGGAAAGAGTTCTTTGTGCTTTTCAGATTTGTTCACTGTTTCTCTCTCACAAGCCCCCTGGGGTTTGGGCTATCTGCTGTAAATCATTTCATATATTTTTCACTTAGATGGTTTTTCTTGTTTCTCTGTGTGTTAGTCATTTAAATGTTACAGAAAATCATGATGTTTCTGTGAGATTTTGCAGAGATGAAAATCCATTTGTTCAACCAAAAGTCATTCTTGTGTCTAGATATTTCCTTTGTTCTTCTTGTATTTATTCAACTTTACCCATTAAGATGCAGAAAAATGGTCAGAGTTTGTTTCAGAGAAGGAAACAAACAAGGCTGCTGCAAAGAAAACAGGATGCTTGCCTTTCAGGGGCTGATCTTTAGAAAGCTCTGGCTACCCTCACCATCTGAGCTGAACCCTGGTGACAGGGTAAGCTTCAAACATCGCTTGTCCCAGTCGCTTGTCACAGACTTGTTCAGGTGTTAAAACAGTATCTTACTTCATGAGCAGACACATTAAAATCAATCAATGTCACTCCTGAGGGAGCAAGTCCCTTCTCAGCATGAACTGTGACTCCACTATTCTGAAGAATTTTGACTTTGATGACTGATTTATTTTTCTCAATTAGGAAAAAAAATCTGTCAGCTTCTGTGCTTACTGACAGAGAAAGCAGTTCAAAGAATTTTAAAAAGAAGCATCCTTGGCAATTACACCTACTAAAAATAAGTAGTGCTTTACAATGCCATTAATTACTGTAATTACAGTGCTTTGAGTGAAGCCTGCAATGGGCGGGAAGCATTTCAGCTTTTTGCTTTGTGCAAAGCACAGCTATGAGACATTCAGTTTTCACAATGGATATTTTCTCGCAGATACACGAGCATAAATTTCATCAACATTAATATGAATTCCAAACCCCATATCCAAGTGCAAAGGATCTCATGATGCTTTTATGCTCTCAGGATCTAAACTATAATTTCAACCATTAACAAGCACCATTTAGCATTAGATCTGCTAAATGTCTGATTATGGTTCTGGCAATTCTACACAAGATGCATTACAAGCTCAGTGAAGACTAAATTGTGGCACTGAATAAACACTTTAAATAATGAAGCAGAAATAAACATTTAAAATTAATTTAAGCATTTTACTTTAAATTTTCTTTTAGATAACAAAACCAAGCAAGATTTGAAAAACTCAAATCATACCATATCAGTAAAAATCAAATGTATTGCTCCGAGATACCAGTAGGAACAAACTCTGTCTGCACAATGTACTTCCCATCCTCTAAATTTTGCTTGGATCAGGTTTTGACCTGTGGCAGCTCCTGTCTGTGGCATCACACGGGCTATTTTGCCAATAAAAAACGAGTCAGGTACTAGATCAACACTGACAACATATTTCAAAAAAACCCCATTACCATGAAAAAACCCTGAGAAACAGCAAGCAAATACACCTGGCAAGTCTTTGTGTGGGGGACTTTTATCAGCTTTTTTTTTTTTCAGTTAATCTCTTACTGAGATATAATTACTCTGTTGTGTTACTATGAGAAGTTTCCCCTGTCACCTGCACTCGCACAGGCTGCTTTAACCTTGGGTTCCCCCAGAGAAACCAGCCCCAGCCACTGTGTGTCCTGTACAGCCTGACAGAAAAATCCCCATGTGACAGTGTTTGCTCCTCCAGCCATATATATTCCACCAAAAAGGTTGTGTCAACAGTTACCAAATTATTTATATATATATTAGCTTTGAAAGCCCAATTTATACTTTGCCACGAAAACAGGTGCAACTGCAAATATTTTTCATTAGAAATGTAATTAATATGCATAAACTTGTTTGCCAAGCAATTTGCAAATGAATCAAGAATTAAATTAAATTCAGACACTTCTTCCCTCCCCTCCTCCCTTTCCCTGTCTGGATAAAAAGAATTTAGAGAAGTTTTCTGGGTAAATTTTTGGAATAAAAATTTTTTGACTTAAGCTTGATGTTGTTTCAAACTATTCTTCAATATTAGATAACAAAGATGAAATAGTAGAAGGATTTATTTCTAAAACTGATTTTCACCTGCAGTTAGAATCTCCTGATAATATGATGGATATACTGTCATGAAGTATGAAATCTACTGTGTCAGATATGAAATAGAGACTAAACAAGGGCTGCTCTTCACAGAGCTCCCTACCATTCCAAAGAGGTTATCCCTATGGAGAAATCTCAAAGTGACTCAATTGCTTACTGCAGAGAAGAGTCATTATAAATCACATTCACAGAATCATAGAATAAGCTGAGTCGGAAGGGACCCTCAAGGATCTCTGAGTCCTTTGAAGCCCTGCACAGGACCATCCCCAAGAGTCACAACATGTGCCTAAGAGCATTGTCCAAATGCTTCTTGAACCCTGTCAGGCTAATGAGAACCTGACTATGAAAGGTATTCTCTATTCACAAATATTTGCTAAGTTATTCTGCTCAGTCAGTGCGCCTTTGTGGTGAGTTTGGTCATCTAAATTACATGGTACAGCTCCTGGTCCATGGCTAGAGGGCTGAATCCCTTTAAAAGCAGAGTGACAGAGAGCAACTAATGAATAACCAGGACTGGCTTAAACTTTTGTGATCCTCTTGGCAAGATGGGGGCAGTACCATGCTGATCTGCTCACAGAAAGGGCACAAAAGGGAGAAGGGATAGAGCTGGGAAAGAAAGAGGGAAGGAAGGACATTGAAAATACTTCCTTCCTGGGATGGCTAAGGAAGCAGGTGGATGGAACTGGATCACCAATTACTGCTTCTAGAAGAAGACCCTTCCTTGGGAGTAGTTTCCATGCCACAAACCCTGATCTTGGCTTTTCAGGGCTAGGTAAAGTAGGTGGGGTGGCTACAACCCATACTCTGCCCCAAGCAGGAGCTTGACTTACCCATACCTAGTGCCACTTGCTGAATCTATTCTTCCAGGAACAGGACTTGGATAAATAATTTGTGCTAATGTCCTCCATGCCTTTGCAATTCAGACGCTCTGCTAACAGTTGCCATCAGTCATGAGTAATGGGAGCCCACACATTAATTCATCCCAAATGTGGTTGTGGGTTTGGGCTCTTTAAAGAAGACTTTTAAGTGGTTCCTTCCCACTGTTTTTCTACTATCAGAATGATTCATCTATTTTCCATGATCTATTCCAACTTTGGCTGTCCTGGACACATATCTGAATAGGGTGAAAAACTGTTCCAAATAGAATTACCTCTGGACTGAGAACAAGGCTCTGCCACTGAGCAGCCCTTGCATGGTTTCAGCTTGGTTAACCAGCACAGACATGCTGTAACTCTGGGAGACAAAAAGTTGCACTTTATTGTGCTGGTCTTCCAAGTCCTTCAGTGTTTCCAGAATATGTATAAATATGGCCACCACAAGAAACACAGCTTGATAATCTCTCAGGCTTCCTCTTACTACATCATAAATTAGAAAATAAATTTTTTGAAAGTGAAGACTAGAGATCACTCTTTTGCTGCCGTATCATAGCACCAACAGGTTTTATTCCCCAGCTTAGTTTACTTTGATCATGTGTCTCAAACTTTCATTGTAAATTGGCAGTTTCTGTTGCTCCTCAGTAGAAAATGATGGTAGGTGGTCAATGAAAGTGAAGATGAAAAAGCTCAAGCTAAACCATCATTATTAACCAATAAGTGAGATGTTTGCACAAAACATCACTGTTCTGTATCAAATGGATTTTTGTAGAGCATGAAATTGCATAAAAGTAGCTTTCAAAATTGTATGAAATTATTTCTTCAGTTGAAATGTAAAATCCATAGATTCTGATGATTTGGAAATAATTGTGTGGATCTTAATTTCTCCATTTCTGAGAAAAACAGTATGTTGTGCTTCTGGCATCCCATTCAACGGAACTAATTTTAAATGAAGGATTGAAGCATGAATTCAAATGAAAAAAAGATGCCTCATGTAGAAGAAATATAAACTGATTTTTTTTTCTCTCTGTCATCATCACTGACAGTCAAATTGGCCAGCATTTTAAATTAACGTCCACCTCTGAACTACTCAGGTAGTGAAAAATCACATTATCTGTCTATATCAGTTCACCAATAGATTGAAAAATTCATTATTTGATGCTCTGCCTTCTCCATTAATTAGCTAATGTTTGTAAAGCACTTTGAAATGAAAGGAGCCATATAAGCAACACTATTATCATTACACACTTCAGGGCAGATAAAGAATAAACTAATGAAAGCCTGCAGTAAGAGGAAAATGGACAAAATTTAAATGAGGTGCATTCTGCAGGGACTGGGAAGGTGACCAGGTGGCAACGGGAAGCTCAGATAGGACAAAATCATTACACTGTGATTCTGAGATTTGTTGAATGCCCAGCATAGAAATAAATTGGTGATCTTAATCCATATCCTAAAGGACAAGGCTCTCCTTCATATCAAGTCACCATCTTTTAATAGACTTTCTCTACAACTGAGAAGAAAGCACCTCTTCAAACTGTGCAGGGGGCAGTATACTGAAGTACCTTCTTCCTATTCCTGGTTCAGTGCTGCAATAGAGGTTTTCTGTTTCCAGGGCTATGTGATTAGTTCTTTCTAATACCATTGACAACTTAAAAGGAAAAAAAAAGGCTCTTTTTCTCCCTTTCCAAACAGGCAGTGAATATGTTTCTTAAATTCTATAAAGGATGAACATTATGAGACTCTGGGGTACTCTACAGGGACAGAAAAAATAGTGAGGCCATAATAAAACGAGAAAAGAGGCAGAATTATGGTGTCCTCTGTAGTTAGTGCATCTTCTGTTACTATCCTTATCAACCTCTGTTCATTAAATCTTTAAAACAGCTACAATAGCTTATGTTACATTGAGCACATTTCCTGATAGGATCAGAATCACAAAATACTGAAACAAGGTGGGCAGAAGAAAGCAGGGCCTTAGCAGAAAGGGGGTGAGGTTGGAAGTTGAGCAGAAACAGAAATGGGGAATCAAACGTGAGTGAATGAGAGAGCTTGTGTGGGGAACAGGCTTTGGCACAAAAAAGTTGAGCAAGTGTAAGCATTGTTCACATTTATTTTCTATCCCTACCACACC
Source organism: Edolisoma coerulescens (assembly GCA_013397115.1). NCBI lineage: Eukaryota > Metazoa > Chordata > Aves > Passeriformes > Campephagidae > Edolisoma > Edolisoma coerulescens. The sequence goes on along the minus strand of VWZW01007679.1, from coordinate 125,236 downwards.
TACTATCCTGATACATGAGGGTTTTTTTTTTTTCTGCTCAACACCTGCTAGAGTTTGTAAGTAAAAATGGCATTCAATTTTAAGCACCAGTGCATAGCTTTCTTCTTTTTTCTTTTTTTCTATGTAATGCTCTGTGATTTTGAGTCTAAGGGAAGCTGCAGTGGGTAGTAGAGCCATGCTTGATGATAATTACAGCCTTAGAAAAAAAGCCAATGTGGAATACTTATCAAAATGGCTTAAGACATGATACTGCACCTTAAATACTTAATTCTGCCCCTTTATGCAGGCAAAGAGAAATGCATGCAGAACCTCGTTCCTGGTTAGAGTACTCTCAACTTGCAGATCTGGGTTTGTTTCACTTAGGCACTTTCAGAATTATTTCATTCATGGTGCCACACACCCTAGATTTCCTCCCATCAATGGACACAGGTGTGTAATTCTGACCCTCTTTTCCATCCAAATCTTTCCTGGCAATAAAGTTTTCCATCTAGGAACTTCAGTTATGAAATGGAGGGAAGGTAGGATGACTCCAGGACCTAAGACAAGCATGGAACATCATTGCCTCATCAGAGAACCATGGCTTCACCTCTCCCCTGTGTCTCTGGGAGGAATAGACTCAACGGTATTGCTGTGGGGCATTCCCACAGACACAGGCACTTCCACAGGCTCCCCTGACTGAGGGGTCCCCACTAGGAGCCAGCCATAGCTATTCTCAGCCTGGAAAAAAGCTCAAGATCAGTGAGAAAAAGCCACAAGCTTCACACCATCGAAGCAAAGTCCTTAGTTGCTCTGGGACATCCAGGATGCTCCTTTGGCCTTAGCTGTTCTGGCAGGGTTACTTCCCCCTCTTCTTGGTTGTCACTCATTGTTATCAGCTACACCTTAGGCTGGGTTTTTACCAGAGGGTGACCCAAAAATTGTCAAGACTGCTCAGGTGAAGTTTAAGCTTAAGCATATAAGGTAGTGATGAAATTTAACTGAATAAACCAGTTTAAAAAGCATTTTCCAGACTTGCTGGTTTCAGAAGCTGAGAGAGAGGTTTCAATATTTTGTTATAGCTCTTTGTGAGTTTCTTCCATGACTTTTAAAAGAGTTAAAGACAGGGTGTTAATAAGGTATTTTAGGAAGCATACATGCTGCCAGTAGTTTGTTTGTAGTTAGTGGTTTGTGGCTGAATTCAGCTTTACTACTTTCCTTCCAACCCTCATGAGGCTTAGTTCATCACTTGGCAATTTACTTTTTAACAGCCTTTAATTGTCATTTAATATCTAAAACTCTATTTACACACAACTGCTGAGCTGCTACTAACCACCACCTCTTTTTGATTAACACAGTTCAGTCTGTAAGATTGGTAATTATGTGTTTAGCAAGAAGGAGCAAAGAAAAGCTCAACTTCAGAACTACATCCCCTTGATTTTATTACCTCTTTTTTGGTTCTGCTTTTATGTCATTTTGCCTCTAGACTTTTGTTCCCTTCTGTGGTTACTTTAGTGCCTTATTGCTATGGCTTGTGTTGACAGCGTATCTGGAACTCCAGTTTTCACAATCTTCTTCCATAAAATACACTATTGCTCCCTTCCTGAAAACAAAATCTTAAGAGGGGAATAAATGTTAATGATGAAATCCCAAGGGCAATTCTGTCATTGCTGATTCTAGTAGATCTAATGTTGACTTTACAGTCTGATCATACAAACTCTGGGAAGAGGTTTGATGACCTCTTTCTTCCTGAGAATTTTTGGAAAAATTCTTCAGAGAAAATCCACTGGTTCTTCAACTCTCAATACACACATGCTCTGTTCAAAGACCATTGCTCATTATTCATGACTTTTGGAGACCTGAGTTTAAGACAGGTGCTTGAAAATGTCTTTCTTGCATTTCATCATTTCAAGGATTTACATCCTTCTGATACTTTGCTCTGCATTCTGTGTTTCTCAATACATCAGTTGGCAAAAAGAAGCAAGCGATTATAAGCAATATTTTTGCCAAAGTTTCTCATGGAGTGTGTGAAATATGGCTCTTTCAAAAAATTGTATCTCAGCCTTTTATATAGGAAAAATTCATCGGATTAAGGTGTCAAAGTAAATGGTAGAGAATTCGGATGATCTGAGGGGTTTTCACTCTACATTCATACACTCCTAAGTGTTCAGCAACAGTTCTGCTTCATTTTAATCTGAAGAAGGAATAATAAATATTTTCTATTCATTCAAAACAAGCTTAGGAAGAGCCTGATCAGCCAAACTTTGGACATATTTAATAAGGTGACTATTAAATTATTATATTTATATATATAGTTTGTCAATACTATCTGCACAGTATGTTAAAAAATTTCTTGCAATACCAGTAGTCAGGATATGTAGAGCTTAGACCCTGACCTATCTGCCCTGAAAAGAGATGTACACTTTCCATTCTGTTGCTGGAGAAAGAATGTTTGTCTGAAGTCAGAGCCAAGATACAGTCTTGGACCAAGCAAAACTTCCATGGCCAGTGAAGGTTTGGTAGTTTAATCTGATACTTTGTCTGATTTCCAGGGGGTTGATCTGGAATGGTTTGACAGTATTCTTGGCACAAAATACAGAAAAATTCACGTTTCTAGTCTATACCATTTGCTTTGTCAAGCAGAGGAAACGCTCCAAACTTAAAAAGAAACAAAATTATCAGCAAAATCATGGAAGAGACAGGCATGAGTGGTAAGTGAAGAGAAAACCACTTTCCAGAGATAACCTAATACTTTAAAAAACAGCTGAAGTAATTTATTTTGCTCTTTCCCCAATGATCTAATATACAGATGTCAGCAAGCAACAGCAGGAACAGTTGCACAGACACTACAATGTAATGAAAAGAAAGAGATTTTAATGCATAAATTATTTTAATGCATAGATAGGTGTATTAAGAGATAGATACACATTTATTAGAAGGAAATCAGGAGAGCTGCAGAAATAAACCAAGGTTCCCTTTAAAAGCACTGGTCGGTTTTATTTCTCTGCAATTTGTGTTCTGCACATTCAGATCGAATCTATGCTTTTGCAGGAACTCACTGTGAAATTATATAGTATCTCCAACATGAAGTACTAGACAACAACGTCAAGGTTGAAAGTCAAATGCTCAGCAGCCATAAAAAGCCGAAATAAGGGTTGCAAGGGCAGCCTCAGTTGGACTCCTTTCTATGTACGTGCCCATTTTGAAAAGGAACTCCCATAAAACTTTAAAATGGCACTAAACAAATTTCTTCCCCTTCTTGGAAGTGCCTGAGCTGTTGCTGCTGAAAACTTGTACTCGGTAACACCAGCTAACGTATATGCTTAACATGACAATGTTAAGGGTCAATCCACGAGATTACATTTGAGCAAAGTTATAGGCAATTAGGGAAATCAAAGCTATTATTACAATAAAAGGAAGTACCGAGAAACCTCAGCTGCAGTCCTGCCTACTAGTCCTACATATGATGCAGTCCATTTCTTTAATGTGTACTGTGCTGTTGCAAGGATTAAGAGCACTTTATGTGAACCAAAGTGTAACCAGCTGTCACCATATCGTGTTTTCTTCATTCCCTGCCTCCAGCAACAACCAAGTTCAATTTTTAAGGAAGAAGATCAGAGAGGTTGGAAAAAAACTCAGATGTAATTATTTTCATAGGCTGCTCCTGTTTCTGTTTTTAAGAAATAGTATTTGGCTACTGTTAAATGATAGATTGCATTAAAATATGCTCAATTTATCTAGAGCCTGATGACACAGGAACAGGCATAAAACAAAGATAAAAGAGGGAGGACAGAGGTGGCAGCCCTGCTTCACCATCCTACCTCCCTGTTCCTCCTTCCACATCACTAATTTGCTTTGAGTGTCACCTGAAAGGTGGGAGTGGTGCTCAGTCTCTACCTCTTCTTAAGTCTTGGCTTCCTTGAGCCAAGATACCTTTGCTTAACAAAAACCACTTAACTATTAACAAAAAATCTGATACTAACTTCAGTTGTCCCTGCTATTGAACACATACGTTTCAAATAAGCAGGAGAGCAGGAAAATGTATTTATTTTATTTTCAGTTGACAGTTCTTTTCTTGCTACATAAGTGCATTTTATTTATCCCCCTTTTATGCCTTTTCATACGACTTTCTAGAAGAAGGCCAGCCTTAGTTGTTGTCAGTGTTTGCCCTGTACATTATTTATAATGCTTTCTCCATGTCATACTTTTACATGGTCTTTTCTTCAGATTTATGACTTTTCAACTTTTGTAGCACCTTACCAGTCAAAAAAAAATTAGTAAGTCTTCTTGCTGATGATGCACAAGGAGAATCAAGAGCTCAGCTCATCCTTTCTCACCTTTTTCCTCTTCTTTGGAGCACTCCTCCAATAGTAAAATTTTTTTTAATTATACACGTGGAAAGAACTGCCAGTTTTACCTAATGCCTCATTTCAGAATTTTCTAAGTTTTGCACAATTTAGCTATAATTTCAATATATCTACAGCATGTGGTAGTGAAGGAGAAAATGTTGTGTTAAAATTACAGGTTAGATAGCTGAGGAGTAGTGTGCAATTGAGATTGTGGCCTTAGTATCCATTATCTGATTATTTCCTTGCCAGCACACATACACACAAGAACAATTGGTAGTTTAATGAAATAATCATGTCCAGGAAATCTGTTTAAAATACAATAACTTAATAATACCAGCCACATAAAATTTTACACCGTAAATGCATTACTTCTGGAAGATTCTGCAGAGGAAATTAAATTGTAATCAAGTAATTATCTAATGAGGTGTTACACAATACATTTTTGCCAGTAGTAAAGTGAGAAACAGAACTAAAGCAGATAAAATAAACTTTCTCCAAAGTGATAAAAAGTTTCAGCTCTGCAATATCAGAATGATGGCAATGTCTAATCACTCTTTCAGACTCAAACATTTTATGTAAGAGTTATGATTTATTTGTCCCACAATTTGTACATGCAAATTCACCAGAACTTCTCTGAAAAAAATAAGAACATTAAGTGAACTGTAAAATACATATCTGAAAATATCATTAATACATTAGGGTATGAAAGGGTAAACTGAGGCACAAAGAAATTGCCCAAATTCTTCAGTTTCTGAAGAGCATGTATTGCTTTCTGTAATAGATGATGAAAATCAATATTTCGACTTTACATCCACATTTCACATATTTGCACTTTTGTGTCCCTACACAGTTTTGTGCATTTTTCCTTAGACTGAATTTCTTTAAACACACATATGAGTACCTAAAAATGCATGAACAGAATTTCACAGTGTGCAGGTGACTGTGCTGTCAGGACTGGAGGCTCAGTGAGAGCACTGGATTTGAGCCGGGGGCTGTAAACTGTATAACACACCCGTCCTGGTGCCCTGCTCCCTCCTGCCTGGCTCTGAACAGCACCTGCTCGTGCACCCCGCCAGAAGGCAATGACTACACCACTGTGCTGGTTTTGGCTGGGGCAGGGCTAATTTTCTTCCCAGTGGCTGGTACAGGGCTGTGTTTTGGGTTTGTGCTGAACACAGGGCTGATAACACAGAGGTGTTTGGTTATTGCTCAGCAGGGCTTGCACAGAGCCAAGGCCTTCTCTGCTTTCTGTACTGCCACGCTGGTGAGAGGCCGGGGGTGAGTGGGAATTTGGGAGGAGACACGGCTGGGACAGGTGACCCCAGCTGACCCCAGGGATATTCCAGACCATGTGGGATCATGCTCCCTATAAAAAGAGGGGTGAAGAAGGAGAAAGAGAGGGAGGCTTGGAATGGTGGTATTTGTCATTCCAAGTAACCATTACATGTGATGGGGCCCCGCTCTCCTGGAGATGGCCGAGCACCTGCCTGCCATGGGAAGCAGGCAATTATTATGATTATGGTTATTATTTCCTTGTTCTGCTTTGTTTGTGTGTGGCTTTTTCTTCCCCTATTAAACTGCCTTTAGTTTAACTCGCAAGTTTTCTAGTTTTTACCCTTCCAGTTCTCACCTCATTGCCTCTGCTGGGGAGGGAGGGAAGCGCTGTGTGGGGCTTGGTTGCTGCCTGGGGTTAAACCATGACAATTACATATAAATGAATTGCACTGATACTTTTCATTAAGTCCTTGATGAGAAATCTGACTGCTTCACCTGGCTTTATTCTAGCAAAATTACCATTCTGAAATAGTTAATTCAAAATCTTCTCTGAATCTTTTTACGTCAGCCACGAAGAGCAGACGGTTCAGCTCGGTGGAACCTGGCTCAAGGTGCTGACAGCCCACTTGCTGGCCCAAACTACTAATGAGAGTCTCTTCCTCAGACTGCCTAGAGATCCGATGCAATTCATGTAAACCCTATACTCAGTAACAGCTGTGTCCAGTGTCCTCAGCTAACAGCCATACAAAATGTCTTGGTATTTCTTGTTCAATGTGAGCATGAAAAAAATATGGGATAAAGCTGTTAAGTCAGGATAATCCAGAAAAGTGAAACTGATTAAATTTTGTCAGTGATCTGGAGTGATCTAATTTCTGTAAAGAAATCTAACCCTTGAAAAACACTTTTCATCAGACCTTTAAGAGAGAGACCAGTACAGAATAAATCCCCAGCCCATATAGAATATTTCATCCATGAAGGGTGAGTATTATGTTTCTCTCATGAGTGTAAAAGCTCCATAAGTCATGACTGCGAAGGCATGAATGAATTATGAAGGTCTTTTGCTTTAGTAAAAGAAGCAGGATCAGCATTTGTACACAGGACATTCTATTCATTCCACCTATTTCTTGATCTGTTCATTTAAAATTGTTTAAAACTGTCAGTTCTACTAGTAAAGAAATGATCAAAGAGAAAAATAGATCAAATTCATTAGAAACACACAAAATGGGTTTCTACAGGCGATCATAAATAACGTTGATTTCTGCAAATGGTTCTCAATTCCATATTTCAAAGAATGGCAGGCATTCACAAGACTATCTTGTTTCATTCACTGCTGCTCTTTTGCACCAAATGAGACAGGGGACCTCAGAAAATAAATAATTGTGAGACTGTGCCATCAGGATTGGAGACTGCAGAAAAACAGAGCTTTTGTCTTCAGAAAGTCTGTTTCATCTTTAGTTCTTATAGTGAATCAGATAGAAAGAGCAAATAACAATACCTTTCCGAGAATAAAATGTTATGAACTGTGTCAACGGAAACAAAAATACTGTAAAGGTACATTTAGGGCTGGGTCCTCAACTCTTTCTATGATAATGCAAGGTCTCCTGTGGCCTCATGGCAGCTGTAGTTCAAAGTTCCTCACACCCTTCCCTTCCACGCTCTCTTTTCAGATCCCACTTACACTCTGGCAAGGATCTGGGCACACCCCTACACACCTTGATTTTCCTTGTACTTCATGGATCTGCTTTCTGGAGTGATGGGATTCTGTTGACCTACTTCTTTCCATTCTTCTCACCGAAAATCTCGAAGTTCATCTTTTCCCACAGAAAACTTTCTAGCAGGCATATTTTTCATCTCCAAAGTTTGTACCAGAGTCTACCCAGATGTAAGAGGGAAGATACATCAATGTTATGAGGCAAGACAAGGAAAGAAGAGCAGGGGAAGTGAAGACCATACCATTACAAGGCTAATAAAGAAGTCCCTGAAAAGTTTTAAAAATAGAAAAATGGTTTTGCTGCATCTATGCTTCCATGTTTCATCAGACATTACCAAATAAATTTCAATGAGACACTAGATGGAACACTTTTGCCTCCAATATTTTTTAAATTTTCATACTAGCTCTGGTTGCCATATCCCTTTCAGAATAATTTTTAAGCGGTTGGGTTTTGATATTATGTTGAAATGCAGACATGGCAAGCCCTTTTCTTCTCTTGTAACTCTCCAGATGACCTGAACTTTGGCCAGCTCAATGCTTTTAATGGATTTATCCTTTTTTATAGATATTTCCAGCCACCCATCTAAATCTTCCCTCCAAGTGAAAAAATGAAAGTATCTGTTTAACACGAGGATGAAGCGTCACCACAGTCCCTGCAGGAAATGGCAGTCACTGTCTACTTCCAGCTAAGAATACGCCATGTGAGAAGGAAGTATTGTTCTGCCTATCCACCTATAGACTCTACTCCCTGAAGAAAAATGAGAATAAAAAAATCTTTTGCAGAGAATTTCCACAGCTGATGCTCTAAAAACATTGTGCTGCCAAGATGACACCAGAACACAGACATTAATTACCTTACTATCTGATTTTCTTCATCCTCAGAGTCTTCCCATCCAACTTTAAACTCTGCTCAAGTCGAATCCAAAACTGGCGTCAGGCTGGTTTGTTAGCTTTCAATAAGTGTGAATCCCTCTTTATATGAGACAAGCCTAAGGAACTGCAATAGCCAGTCAGACACTGTTCTTCTTTTTTTTCTCCTTTTCCTTTCAATCATCCAAACAACTGGTACTTTTACAGTCTGGTATCTCTCTATTCACATTAAGTCAAAGTCAATACATACAGCTGCAAAATTCTGTGTGCTCCAGTGTGTAATGAAAAAATAACCACCTAAACCCCCAAATCAAGCCCCTCCCCCCTAAAAAACCCCCCAAAAAACCCAACCAAAAAGATCCCAAAACCCACCCTTCCCCCAAAACAGCGCTGGGGAGAAGTCCAATGCAATGACAAGAGAAGGCAACAAGTACTTGTGTGAACATAAGCTTTTCAGATGCCTTTTGATTTTGCGATCAATTAAGTTGTTGAAGGAGAAGAATCTATTTGAAGAGCCCCATTTGATGCCAGTACCTCTTGTGCAGAATTGACTCTCCTCCTTCACCCCATCCTACAGAGACAGATCACTGAAAACAATGCTCACATACCAAGTTGGATGGCTTTGTCTCCCTCCTCTTTCTCACAAGCAGTTCCAGATCGTAGTGTTTGCCATTAAAAAGAAGTTGTTTTATTTGCTTAATTGGGTTATTGTTCTCCTAGAACTTCAAGGAAGCAGAAAACAACCAGTGAAAATATTTTCTAAAAGTTCAGAACTGTTATGGTTCTACGAGTGTCATCAGTAAGTGTAATTTACCTCCTGAACTGAATCCTTCAGCCTGTCAACAAGTTTTAAAGCACACAACTATACTAGTTCATGAAAAAAAATAACACAGGCAATCCAGATTTTAAATGGAGAATGAGGTGGATACTGTTAGCAGCCTAAGAATGAACAAAGTCCTTTAAACTGCCTTTTAAACTCACCCAGATGCAACTGAAGCCCGGGAAAACATGTCCAGTCCACCTACAACTCATTTAGCACAAATCCTGACACACAGGAAAATATCACTGACAGATTACAGGCAAATAATATGATTAAATTTGCTCTCAAAACAAGGGAAGTCTTCACGTAGCCAGAGGAAAGATTAGAGACATACAGGTGAGGCATCAGTTAGAAACTGAAACCAGATAATTAAAAGCTGATCCAGAAACAAAAGGTACATAGTTCAGATTATAAAATAAATAAATATTTATATATCCCCAAAGGCTCGTCTAGAAGAATGGTTGTTGGCAGAGATGGGCAAATATTACTTCAAAAACTCTACATTGGGAGTCCATTACTATGAAAACTTCCTAAGGCTCCACAGGGACTTTCTGCCCTGTGCCATTTATGGCACAAAGAATTGTTCTAAACAAAGCTAAATCTGTCCTGAATCTTTTGGTGTATGCTGAAGCCCAAAGAAACTCTGATCTAACCAGTGCTCTGTTCCTAACAAAGCCTGTGGGCTCTGGGAAGCTGTGAAGCACTGAAGCAGAGCAGATTTGGCTGATGCCTCTCCGTTTTTCAAGGGTAGCCTCCATTCAAAGGAATGAGAAGAAGGCCAGTCTGGCAGTGCAGGGACACTTGGCAGTGCCTCCTGTGGGTTCTTGATGGCCAGCAGGCTTCAACCACCAATGATAACATGATAAATTCACTACTTGTCACATGGCATTTTCAGATAGCTCTGAAGTCTGTTTCAAGGATACAAGCCATATATAGAAATATTTTAAAAGTAAGAAAGGCTGAAACTCTGAGGTATTTTTGACCCACTGTGATAAGGTGATCTCCAGTCCCTGTTTCACACTTTGTTTGCCTTATACATTACAGCATTTATGGATAAAAAGACATCTAAGTACATTTTCTCTGCTCGGTTTATCTTTTGATCCTCTGCCTAGTTGCTCCTAAATTCTGAAATGGGCTGCAGGGACACAGTCCTGTTGCAATACCGTAGCACCACTGAGAGCTGCAAAACCACATCCTAGCAAAATATTCAGAGGCTCCTCTTGTGTTGCTCTCCCTGCAGTGCTATGGCTTGCAAGCCTCTTCCTGAAGAGGAAGGGAGCTTAACACCTTTCAGGATCCTGACACATACAGCTACAGCAGGAATGCTAAATGCTTGCAAACCTTACTCTTGGGCTCACTGTTAGACAACAGGCACTACACAACGTGTTACAAATCTGTTGCGGACTCAGAAGTCCCTGGTGATTTTAAAATGTTTTCTAAGGTTCCTCCATGCTTCTCCTCCTTGCTGGCACAGGTTGAAAAGCCAGATGCCTGGCAGGCATGACCACAATAGCAGGGAGAGCTCCTGCTCTCTGATCCATTTTGCTGCAGTTGACTGATGAGGGTCTTGGATTTGTTTGTTGTTTTTTGAGAGTTTCTACTATGAACTGTCCAAGATGCTACCAGACTGAAAAATTTTATACTGAACACAGATGCTCATGTTGTATTTTTAGCAGAAAATTAATTAATTAATATGGTTTATGTAAATTTAGAAACTGTTTGGAAGGCTTCATTCTCAGTGCAATATTCAATATTTGCTTAATATCTTGTCAGACAGTAATTATATTCCCAGATAGGAATTTATACTCAACTGTAGCAAAATGGTTCTTACTATTAATTCTGCCAGAAACAGGGGAAGATTAACTGTGCTATGCCTGGAATGGATTATTTAGCATTGCAGAGGCTATTAGTATGAAAATGCATGCATCCTCTGAAAAATGTGTGGAGTAAAAAGGATTGTAATTCCATTAAGCATAACAAGATGAAACTAGTTTAAGGAAGGAAAAAAAAATAAGATGGAAATAAGGCCTTTAACTAGTGACTGATAAAAATTAAAACCATAAACAGATTTTTTTTCTATTTTTAGAGACAAACTAAGCATTTTTAAAAAGTCATCATGACCAATATTCCGACGCCGTAGAATATTTTTCATCTGGTCTATAACTATTCTAGTGACATTCTTCAACACCTGTAACTGGCCTTTATTATAATAACTTGGACCAAATCAGTTGCATATTCCATGCCAGGAATAACCCAGAGATCTATCTGGTTATACAGGTTCAAAATCTCTGAATATTTTGTTTCCAGGCTTGTGCTATTGCAGATGTTCTGGAGTCAAAGTTCACTGTAGTTCTACAATTGGTTCATCATTCCTATGGTATTCTCTATTGTGGAAACATCAAAATCGTGGCTGCTGTACACTTCTCACCCAGTTAATATGAACTTTTCCTAATCAGAAGTAGAAATGAGAAAACAGGTACCAAAATCCCAAATCGTTTATTTAGTCTTCTACACATACAAACCAAATAAATCAAATAATTTAAGGGCCTGTAAGAAGATATTTTGCCAATTCAAACCACTGATTTCTTTCTTTTTTTCTTTTGCTTTTAAAAGCCCATAAAAACTATTATGCTTGAGCAGTATAGGCTTTATGCAGCTGCACATCTCGCATGAAATGATATACTTAACCCAGCTTCTCTTCCCAACTCACTGCATGAGAGTTAATTCCATCATAACTTCTCCCGTACATCATAAAAACAATATAGCTGATCTCCAAACTGGTACGTCAATTAATGTTTACAACTGCCCAAAAATGAACTGTAGATTTAATTCACACAGTAAAATGGAATAAGACCAGGGAACTGTGATATTCCAGTATACTTCTGACACTCCTATCATGATTTTTGTGCAAGTTCACTTAATACATTTTATTTGTTCATGCCTATAATAAGGAAAAAACTCAACTGTCAAGGTTGTCTCATTCCAGGGCTCTGTGCTCCCTAGTGCCATTCCTCTATAACAGCAGGCAAATGCATCTTGTCCGTGTCTGTGTAATCTATCATTTTGTTTTGACTCATTTGTCTCTGCCTTTGCCTTGAAAGACAATTTCCTTTTAAACACACTCTCATGCAACAAGCTTTCCAGTAAGAAACTCTTAAAGCTTCAAAAAGCCAGTTAAATACTGCCCCCCCTTAAGTACCTCTCAGCTTCAGTGGTCTGATTTTGGTTTCCGTAAACTCTGTGGCAAAACTTATTTTCTGTGGAAGAAAGACCTTTTTACACTTTTAGGGTGTATCCAGTGACATGATGGATTAGATACCCACATCTGCAGCTGTCTCCAGAAGAGCCAATAAATCTATGAAGCACAATGTGGCACAGGGCTAAAATAAAAGCCAGAAATGCTACAGCCATCCTTTTCTAGCACCACTGCCTCGCAGAAGAGGGAATTAATTCAGGTGCAGCATCAAATGGAGGTGCACACCCATCAGGTGGGGTCTGGTCCCAGTTTTGGAGCCAGAGTTTTGGGTACTAGCTCAGGGGTCTCTGCAGTAGGTCCCATTTGTTTTCCCTCTGTAAAACTTAATGCACAGGACACCAGAAATCAAATTGGTTTCCAGCCTTGGAGACTTTTGTGCTTATTCTGATGTTTGTGAGAGATGAAGGAGACTTGGTGAATGATTCACTTCACCACTTTATTTTTCAAAGTACATGCACTTTCTCCTGCAAAAATTAGCATCAGCATTAAAACATAAAATGTTTGAAAAAAATTACATAAAAATCATTGTTACACTGTAAAACTATCCTCCTTGAATATCACCTTGATCAGATAGTTGTGCAGAACTAGGAAGGCTAAGAATGAATGATTCATCTTGTTCTTGGCTCTGCATTAGTAATTTGATACCTCCATATAGCACATCACCTGCATACTAAAGACATAAAGGGGCTTCCAGTTTCTGCAGCCCGCCTCAGGAGAGAGAAGCGGTGCAGAAGCAGGACTTAAAAAGAGGAATTTAGGTGAAGAAAAGAAGGGGTTTGCTGTCTCTAATTAGGGCTTGGAGAGGGTAGGACCTAATGTTTCAATTTGATGATGAGCTAAAATCAAATGGAGGTGTCTATCAGACACCTGCTTCAGTTCATAATAATTCTTAATATAATAATTCCCTTTCAGCTTTTCTTTCATTCCCACTCTATTTCTTTGGAAGAGAGTCTCTCCTTTGAAAAAATCACTCAGAGCCTCTCATTTCCACGTTTCCCATAGGAAGACACCTCACACAAATATTCTCTCTAATTTTGATCCAAAACATGATCCAACGCACAGCAATGCCAGCTCCTTTGGTAGTCATTAACAAGGCACATACCTCACAATTATTAGGTTTGTAGGACACATGGAAAAGTATCAGTGTAAAATCTATTCCTTCTCCAAGTGATTCCTCTTGCAAAAAAAATGAATGAAATATTGCTCTGATTGCAAATCCAGAAGAGTTTTGCTGAATTTAGCAAACACGAGGTATGTGAAATAGAGACTAAATTGGCTCTGGGAGGGATGGCACACAGGGCAGGTGCACGGAGATCAGGGTGTTTGAAGTCGGAATGCAATCTGCTTACAAAGGTGACCCTATGTGTGAGGGGCTCCATAACAGCTCTCCAGTGCCTGGGATGAGGTAAAAGTGAAAATACTATCTGAAAATGCAGAACCGACAGATCCATGAGAAACGTGATTAACAGCTCTGAAAGGTGACGGCAGTGCCTGTAAATGCTCTGGATCTTTCCTGCCGCAGTGCCTTTGTGGTGAGGTACTCATTTAATTTCTGAACACATTGAACAAGTTTATATACAGAGAGAGATTAAAATGTGTAATGGTTCAATTGCAAAGTTAAATTTGAATTTTTGTTTTAAAACACTTATTAAAGCCCAAAGTAGCATTTCCTGCTTCCATCTTAATGAACTAGTGACAATTTTTCCACTCCATTTAGGTTATAACACTTCTTTTTTACAAGCAGTTATTCTAGCTGATGGGGAGCAAGGAAGACTCCTGTTCATCCATATATTTCTGGTGGAACTGCCTCTCTCATGGTTTAGATCTGTGCAGAAACCCTAAAGAGAAACTTTCACAAAAGTAAATTGAATGTCTAACTCCTTCTTCTCCTACATTTACAATATGCACACAAAAAGTTTCAACACCTGATGATACTTTGTAATAAGAGTGTACAGAAGACTTGAGGTTCCTTGTTCGAGGACAGGTGAGTCTGCACAATAATTCATGTTTCTGTCCAGCAAGTCAGAAGCACCACTTTTGCCACTCCCAACAATAACAACTAACAGACCATGATCATGACTGATATGTTTCTGAGAAGGGTCTTACTCCTTTCAGGATTTAATTTTTCTGTTAGTTCCAGAAGAAAAATGAGCTAATGTTCTCTTGGGATTAAATCATGGTTTACTAAATTTAAAAAGACGGAATTGACCCAGATCTAAGCTGCACCATATTTTAATACACTTCTGAACAGTTGCATGAGTGGCTTCATTGAATTCAGTGGGATTTCTCATTCCAGTAAGGACTCAGTTAGCACAGTGGAAGGTTAAAAACTCAGTTCATCATTTTTAAGGCTGTAGATTGGAGAATGACACAGTTAATATACTTTAGCCTGCAATTCTGGTGATTAAAAAGACACACATTTAAGCAGAAATAATCAGAAGAAGAACTCCTAATTAGAAATTTCTATGACTATCAATAAATTGTTTTGAGATCCTTTGTCAATGAGAAGTTCTATATAAATGTAGATTTCTTTCATGGTATTAATATTATTTATCTATTTAATAAAAAAAAATACCCCAAGATTTTTATTGTATTTTGATTAGTAAAATATTAACTATGAAGGGCCAAATACTTCCCTGTTGAAAGCTTTTGAAACTAACTTACAGCACAAATGAATCTGGCCCTAATATCTAGAGGACATTAGATTTGCTCAGCACAGAAAGAGGAGACCAAGGGCTGTCCCCCTTGCTGCTACAACGTCCTCATGTGGGCAAGCAGAGAGGGAAGTGCCCATCTCTTCTCTGGTGTCCAGTGACAGGACATGAGGGAACAGGTTAGAGTTGCTTCAGGAGAAGTCCAGATGGGATATTAGGAAAAAGTTCTTCACTGAGAAGGGTGGTCAAGCACTGGAACAAGCTCCCCAGGGAAGTGGTTAAGGCTCCAAGCCTATCAGTGTTCAAAAAGTGTCTGAAAAATGCTCATAGATATAAGGTTTAATTTTTGGTGACCCTGTATGGAGAGAGCATTTGTGGGCTTGATGATCCTCTTGGGTCTCTTCTAAGTCGGCATATTCTGCAATTCTATGGCCCCAAATATCTATTATGTATTACTGAAAACAGAGAGCAATGCCATTTTATCTTATGAAACATAATTTTCTTGTGTAATCCAAAATCTCTGCCTTCATCACACTTTCATATCTCATGGCCCTTTGTAGTCCTGTTTTATTCTCAAGTACTGTTTTTGTAATTTTAATTTTAAAAGGGTTTTTAAAAACTTTTTCTTGCTCTCTCACATTAATTGACTCAAATCCATGAAAACATTGTCACCAATATGTTTTCTATGGGGAAATGCTTTCTTATAAGACCTTTTCAGGATGAGAGACTCAAATGCTTTTCTGGAAGGGCAGGAAATAGCTGAGATAAATACATTAGGCAAAAAAAAAAAAAAAAAAATCCCAGTGAAGAGTAGGAAAGAAAGTTTAGGCCTTTTCTTACTTATTTCAAAAAGCAGGTGCTTGAAATAAAGATGTCTGATGTGGAGGGAGAAGTGAGTGTTTTGAAATAGTATCAAGACACAGAAGCAGAGCCGTACAGTGTGTTCTGTTTTGTAGTAGTACTCAACAGAAGGATCAAAGAACTGATCACTGCTAATACTTTTCTGCATTTACTTTATGAAGTTAGTAACTTGTGTTTTGGGTCTCCCACCTTAACTATAAGTTGTTTCAGACACATGAAGCAAGACAGATGAGTAGTGCAGAAGGAGAAGTGAATGTTCCAGGGAGGCCTGAGCAGGTTAACAAGGAGCTAAGGCACCTTGCCCACCTGCTTTCTTTGATTACCAGATCCTGCAGAGCCTCATACGCCAGAGAAGAGTTTCACGCTATGAAATGTGAAACATCTAAGCAGTGTTTGCAGTGAGTGAGACACCTGTGCCATGCCTTCAGAAGGACTCCCCAGGGTGACAGGATGTAAGGCAGAAATCTGTCACTTAGCTCATATGGTGAGGAGGAGGTTGGCAGGGTGGGATGAACCTGGATCACTAAATGGACACTAGAGATCACTAGGGAGGTTCCAGAGCTGGAGGCACTTGATGCTGGCTGTACACTGCAGTGCTGATTGCCATAGCAAGCTCCTCTTTCTGGCTGAACATGAGGAAATTTAAAAGCCTGATTTTCTGGAAACAGTAATTGCATTGGTGCTTTCAGAAGAAAAGATATCCCTCTTATCCACAAAGGTGAAAGTAGAAATGATGGTCCAGACGCAGGTCAGGGTGTAAGGATTACTGCAAGACATCCCATGCCTATGACACTGGGTAATTCTTTCACAGGCTGGCACTCTCCACAAAATGTAGAACGTCCTACTCTCCACATACTTTTCCTACTTAAGGATTATTAAGAGATTCTTCAAAATCAAAGCACCTTGAGATGAGATTTGAATAAGCAGAGGGCAGTGCGTTGCTGCAGAGGATGGAGGGACTGGTTTCAATTCAAGAACACATTAAATAAAGTGTGAAGAGGAGCTGAATGGAGGAGAGGAGCTATTTTGGAACACATCCTGTGCATTTGTTAGCATCGTGCACTGGAAAACTCTGTCAGATCAGATACCACCCTCCCTGATGTCTGCTTTCACATTCCATGGTGTTATGTAGATGTTCTAAACCAGAGCACCAGAGCTGATCCCAATATCCTAAAAAAACAGACACACAATCAGTTCTAGCAGTACTGGTTAGACCATCTAAAATCAGAAACAGAAATCTCCATGCAAGAGACAACAACACACACACATATATATATTTAATGTCAATATCCACACATTAGTCTTGAAACCCAAACCTAAAAATATATATTCCTTGAATATGTATCACAAATGCAATTAGTTGCTATTTAAAAATTAAAAACTATGGCAACAAATGCACAAGTAAAAGTGGTATGGAGCTTTAACTTTTACATTCATGCATTGAGGGAGTAAGGTGGTAATGAGTGTTCTTTGGATGATGCTTATTACTGTTTACATGAAAACAAACTATAATTTAAATGATAATAATCACAGTGAAGATTGTCTTGAAGGAACAGAATGTCCCAAGGGCCATTCAGAGATTTATATTAGATCTGGACTGACAACAAATTACCATCATCTCTTTGAAAAGAATCACCAAAGCACTTAAGGATGAATTTGCTGCATTCGATAAACAATTTACAGGTGATTTCATTAGATAATGAGAACTGATTATATACTAAGTTATCTGAAGGTCCTAAAAAAGGAAAAATAGTGACAAGTACTAACAATACAACACACTGGCAGCATTCATTCCAATCCTAAAACCAGATTCAGGATCCTTACTGCTCAGGAAACACTATATTGCATTATATTATAAAGTCTGATCTTGATTTTACAGGCTAGTTATATCAGAAAAATATTTTTGTGATTTCAAGTGCTTTGGATTAGTTTCTTTACTACACATTCCTAATTCACTGATCATTTGTAACTGCTCTTAAATCCCCAACAATGTTTTGAACTCTCATCTTCTACCTGCTTTGTGAAATCACCTGACTTAAAGCTGAATCTGGGATGGCTCCTTCCCAAGGTACAATTCAAGGCACTGATTCTGCATCAGGGAAGCCACAAATCCAGGCATCTGCTAACACTTTTAGCATCAACTTTATTCAAGAACCTAAACCCAGCAGAAACTGGTCAGACTAAGGATGGCTGAACACATTGTGCAAAGGACTTGCTCTGTTTGTCTTAGCCTGCCTCAGGCTGGCTCTGTTTGCTCTCCCTTGAGTAAGCAGTCGTTTCCTCCTGCTCCTTTCCCAGACACCTACAAAATTATAAACTTTTGCCAAAGCTCCTCTCAGTTTTTTGGGTTTTAGGGAGACTCCTCCTTTCTTTACCATGTACAAGTTGTTCCATACTCTACTACTATTCATCCTTTTATAGAAAACATATCTGTAATCAGAAAATTTTTCACCAAACCTACTAGTTCTTAAATATATACAAGTAGGTTAATAACAGAAATTCACAGAGTGTTCTCCATGGCAACAGTATTATACTGCTGTATGCTATACCTCAGTAACTTTTTGGTTGATTTTATTTCCCCACCTACTTCTGCAATCAACTCAGCAGTACTGGCTGGATATAAAATTTTCCTAGATACATAAGAATTAATTTTTTTCCTGTGTTAAGACAGGCGCACATCTCTATCTTTTACCAATTGCTATAATATTAATAAGGAGAAATGTAACAACTCCTCATATCTGCTGCTATACTAAAATGTATACCTGGTCTTGCCCGCAGAAGCTGTTATAGGAGAAAGGATCTTATAGGGACCAGGATTCCATAGGGACCTCTCTCCCTATGGAATATTCTGTCCTACATGTGGTCTGAAATTATCTGCGAAATCTAAGTCTTCAGTAGGGAAAATGTAAGTTTTTTGTTGAATAAATTATTGTGGGAGGTTTCTGTGATACTAGAGCTGAACAGTAGATAAAACACAGAGGATGAGATAGTTAACCAAAAAAACAGTAATAAAGCTTAAAGAAATCAGAAATAATTACTGGAATAGAAAATAAGAAAGGAACTGGAAAAACTAGAAAGCCCTTAGTTGTCAAATTTTTGGATTTTCTAAGCAGTTTTTTCTCTAAGACTCAGACAATTAAAAGTTTTTAAAACCTCTTTGGAAAATAGGTAGTACTGAGCATCTATGCTGAGCAAGGCAAGAGAATTCCTATGCATAAATCTAGAAATAAGGATATATGGGCAGCAACATCTGCCCATTATCTGGAATAGGATAAGACTCAAAACAAAAACCAGCAAAAGCAGCAGGAGATGTTAGCTATAAAAGCGATACAATCCTGATTTTTTCCTGACTAAGGGAAAGACATCATTTAACTTCATTGGGTCTAGGATCTGGCACTAAGTCCTATTATACAGGCCAGATGTAAGGAATTTATTCCCCTTAGGAGAAAGCAGGAGAAGCAGATGGCTGTTTCTAGCAAACACATTGCAAGCCATGGGAAGAGCCTGTCTGTATTTCCTGTGAGAACTAAAATTTCACTAGAAATAAGAACATCCTTAAAACCAATGCATTCCTTTAATGGCTCAGAAAACAATAACCTACTTATTATCTCATCATGCCTAAAGGTATTAAACATAGTATGCTGGATTTGTTCCTTTGCTTCTCAATTCTTTCTGTACTTCAGATGGTGGATGGTCTCAACTTTTGTACTGCTGTATCCTAATTTATTTTTAATATCTGAGTGCTATAGTGTTCATCCTGCAGGGCACATTTAGCTTTAAGTGGGTAAGTCCCATTTAATTCAATGGCCAATTGTGTGCTCAAATAACTTGCTGAATCTAAGCCATTTGCATCCACCAATAAAAAGTAACAAGAAGTTACCCTTCTCTCATTTGGGGCCTGAATGTTCATGTGTAACTCAGCAAAAAGGATGACATTTGGAAATATGGTGCTTGTGCTGCTGCGTTACCCTTTTCACCTTTTGCTAAACAGAGGTTGGAAAATCCATATCTGGCAAAATAATGTATCTTGAATCTTGGCTTCTTTTTCATTTTCCTCCTCATCGCACTAACAGTTTGTGAATATTGTTTGCATTAAGGCGGCATCTCAGAGTGTTCTTCAGTATCAAAACTGTATTGGAGAAAACTTTGTACTCATCCCCTCTGTAGATCCTGTAAAAACCCACTTTGGTGGCAGTCCACAGGACGTGTGCTGACAGCAGAGTGTGGCTGAGAACAACCCCTTGTGATGCATGGGTTCCTGGGGTAACCCAGAGTTCTGCGCCTTCAGGTTCAGGTTATGACCAGACTGCACGAAGGATCTGAGGCACTCTCAGGGAGCAAATATTTTATCCAAAGGTGTACTGCTGCTAAAATAATAGCAAAGGGGATACTGGGAATTGCCAGCCCTGGAAATCGAGATTTATTATAAAAAAAGTCCAAGGAATGTATTGCTTTTTGAAATTGTGCTGCTATAAAATATCCTCTTGAAGCTTGCTAAAGTGAGATCTAATTTAAGGCATGTCGCTGCATCCTTGCTTTACATTGTTCGCTGTAGGTGTTACAGCAAGAGTTACAAAAGATAACAAGTTGCCATCATATTTTTCTTATGACTAACAATACGACTTAAAGAAAAAGGAAGGAAACCTTAACTCTGATATTCTTTTTCCCTGGGGCTTATAAAAAACTACCAACCCTGTAAATGCTATTTTCATTGCCTTGGGTTTTGTGTCCTTTATACCTAAACCAAAAGGAAAATGTTATATTGTGCAAATAGGATTTCAGTGGCAGCATTAGGAAATTCTCCTGTTTCAAGTTATGCCAGGGAGGTTTAGATTGGCTATTAAGAAAAATTTCTTCACTGAAGGGGTTATCAAGCATTGGAAAAGGCTGCTCAGGGAAGTGGTTGAGTCATCATTCCTGGAGGTATCTAAAAGAAGTGTAGATGTGGTGCTTAGGGACATGGTTTAGTAGAGAACTTGGCAGTGCTGGGTTAACAGCTGGATGCAAGGATCTTAAGGGTCTTTTCCAATCTAAACAATTCTATGATTCTACATATGGATCTATAGCAGAAAAGACAGCTCAACATCCATCTGCTGTGCCTGGGATTACTTAGGCAGAGCTCTATGTGCCCCTCCTTTCCTGCAGGATTTGATGCAAAGGACAAAATGCGTTTGGTAACTCTCAGGAAGTGTTTCTCAAGATGTCAGACCAGAATTAGTTAATCTTTAAGTTGATAAGGATGATTCATTATCTTATCATTGTTAGGTCACAGTGCAAAATCAGTCTGTAAAACCAACAATGTTATGCTGAAGTCCATCCATTTAGCCTAATTTCAGAATCTAAATTTTCACATGGTGCTGTTAAATTTTCTCGACTGGTTGTCATCTTGAGAAAGGCTTTGCTCCAGCCATGGGACCAAACAATATTACTTTCTCACTTATTGAATAGCACATACTAATGGATTCAGCAAGAAACTCATATCTGACAGCAAGAAAGATTTGCACAGTCTAGCTCCTCCTCAGCATAAAAAACCTCATGAAATCACCTCATCAAAGAGCCACTGGCTGCTACCAATGAATTGAATGGGAGGCTTGATGCTGACACTAAACAAGAATGTACATGATGCTTCTGAGGAGTCGAGGACAGCGCACAGTGAAGAATGCAAGGCCAAATGTTGCCACTTGTTCCATGGTTCATAAACAGAGCTACAGCTCAGAGAGGACTCAGGAAGACACTAATTTGCTGTGTTCTGAGATAAGGTTATTTCAAGGCTTCTTTCTATATTTCATTTTCTTTTACCTTTCTGATAAACAATACATTTCCAGATGAATTCCCCATACTTGGTTGCAGCCCTAGAATGATTGGTTTTTTTTGGTGAAATAGACTAAAATCTCATCACCTATTTTGATTTACAGGAGAGTAAAATAGTTCCCAATTGCTTAAAAAGTGATTTTTTTTTTTTCTGTAAAAGATTACTTAGATACAACTGAAATTGCAAAGTAATCCCTTCTATATGACTGCTGTGAACTGAGAAATCTCCTAGCTGCTGAAGGGTGGTGCAGGACAAGGAAGGGATAAAATTATATGGGTCTGTAGTTGTAACATTGAGTTTATGATCAATAGAAAATGTCAATTATTTTACACTTAGATTCTTAGGACTGCAAACTATTGTAGCCATGTAAGAGTGGTGTAGCACTGGCATTAGGTTTCTGTTTGGGACTGGCTTAAACTTCATTGAAACTGGTGTATTTATTTAGGATGAGAAAGAAGTTAGGTACATTTTTCTGCTCAAAGGTGAAAGCGAGTCTGCTGGGAAAAAGGAAGAATGACATTAAGGAGAACGTTTCAGGGTATTTCATGTGAAGGAAAGTGTGAGAAGTGCTAAAAATTGAGCAACAGTGAAAAAGAGGAGACTAAGACAAAAGCCTACCTAGACTCTAATGATACCAGTCTAAAGCAGAAAATGTAAGCCATGTTGCTGACTAAGAGAGTTGACTCTGTGGTCTGGAAAAATGTCTTTGAGATTTTTGGATTCCTCCCATTTTATAGACAAGCATTTGTGGACTTAAAAAAGAAACAGAAAAAGAGATAGTCTACCCCAAAGAACAGAAAATAAGTTATGAAGACAACTAGTTGATTGCCCAGTTTCTTCTCCAGATGGAATAATTCAGCAGAAGATCAGGAACTGTAATGTTCAAGCTGGGCACAACTTTGATCATGCAGCTCTAGAAGGACAGTGAAGTCTTTGTCTAGAAAGGCAACATCTAAACAGAATTTCATTTCTATTGCTGTGTCGTGATCACAATTTAAAGGGTTACAAATGCAGGAAATTAAAATGTAGATGTTTCACCGCAGTCATGACTCCACCAATCTAAACAGAAATGTTATGATTTGTATTGTTAAATGTCCATGTTATTAACAAATATTGACCCCTGACAACTCTGCTGTGAGAGAAGCAGCCTGACTGGAACTTTTCTTTAGTAGGTGAGCATCCTAATATCTCTGGAATATTTAAAATCTAACATTTCTACACTTGCATTGCGTTTTTGTATAATATTTATCTAGCAATGGATTTCAATACATTTCACAGAAAACAACTTGTTTTTATTACCTTATAGCTCTAAAGAGAAAGACACATGAATACAACCTTGATTAGGAGTATTGCAAATAGCCAATTATTTTTTATTACTTTCACTCACTTTAGTCAAGCTAAATTAATGTTCCGAGATAAGAGACTTGACTAGACAAGGAGGGAGGGAGAGAATGCTGTGAACGACCTTCAAGGTAAGGCTGAGTGTACAGTGAGGAATAGGATAAGGTAGAGCAGTGAGTGAAATGGGGGTGGAGAAGGGAAAAAAGAAGTGAAAAAGCAAATGCTCAGAGAATCAGAGCAACAGGCAAAAGAGAAGGACTCAGCAGCTGCATTTTAAATGGATAAGAGGTCAAAGTTCACTTATTGTACTAAGAAAATGTAATCTCCTAGGAAGAGAGGATGATTGGAGCCAGTATTTTGGCCTGTAATTGCTCTGAGTATCAGGGACAGAAGCACGGATTACCATTGAAGAAAGTCATCCACAGAATAGCTTCCCAAGATACTCCTGCAGACAAAACTTCCTCTTATGTTCCTAAAAGGTACAGAAAAGGCAATACAAAAATAGTACAGGTGTTTCCCTGTTACCAGCTGTGATAGAAATCACAGACCTAAGTACATCCAATGTTTCATTGATATTGATGGAGGAATTTTGATACAAGGAGAAACAAATACATTTGGGTTTTTTTCCAAAGCAGGATTTTTCTTTCGCTCTAGTAGAATCCAAGAATCTCTGCAATCATAAGTCAAGAACTGAACTGTGCTGTGCAATAAGGTCTCCTATACCTCAAAAGGGTCATGTACGTAGGATGCCCTTCACCCCCTTAACCCATATCTTCTGGCACTTTTACCTCCCTTTGGTCAAGAGATGGAGAAGCACTTTTTAATGAAACCCATACAATAAATTCTTACATCCAGGAAATATACAATAATTTCCTCTTCTCAGTAGGGAAATTCTTCTTCAATGTAAGACACCTTACTGCTCTTTCATATATATCTATATGCCACATCATGCTCATCTACATATAGACAGATAGCATGTACATATATGTTTGCAAACATCATCCAAGTAGCAAAGTATCTTGCTAGATTATTCCCTTTATAAGTATTATCTCATACTTTTCCAGTAATGCAGCTTTACTGAATTACCATCAGCAATTATTAGAGTCTACAAGATTAAGACATGGGCTTTTCTCAGAAGGGTACAAGCCTTCATCTCTTTATAACAGCTCTTGACATTTTTACTCTATTGACGTTGGGTCTTAAGGTCAAAATCACATAAGAATATTGATTTGATTTCATATTAAAACATTTTTCATTTTAGTGCTCCTAAAATGTGGTCAGCATATAGAAGAGTGGATACACGTATGCATATTTCAGCTGAGCACCATTTTTGAGCTTGGTTTGTGTTCACGAATCCTTGAGATTGACAATACTAACACTGAACCCTGCAGCAGAAGTACAATAGTTCAAATTTTATGTAGAAATATGGAAAGGACATCTCAAAGAAGAAAGTGGCATCTATTATACCATGAGGGGTTTTGCTTGTTCTTGTCAGTTTTGCTAAAGAACATGAAAGTGGAGACTTTTTTCTTATGATCACTGCAAAACATTTTGTGCAATTTTTCCTTTGTTGACTTTATAAATAGACTGAAAGTGCATCCACTGAATATAATGCTTCAGATATAGATCTGCTGGTCTCTTGTCATATCTTCGTGATTTTGAACAAGCTCTTTTTTCAGATGTAGATCAGAGAAACAAGTAGGTGGTTGAGGAGAAAAAAAGGCAAAGCAAGACATCCTTTTAAGTTTTTGTGGTGAGGACTCGGCACTGATGAAAGATTTCTACTGTTTAGATCATGCAACTTCCTGGTGTTTGAACTGTTTGAGCACTGAGGATCCTGTACTTGCTATGGCAGGGAGCATTTTCCTCCCACTGACCCTCCCATGCTGAGATTCAAGGGTTGATTACATCTTTCTTATTAAGACAAGAATGTACATTGCCTTTCTTAAAAATTGATTTACTGTATGATTTGCATAGCGAGAGAAATTATTCTAAGAAGAACAGGCATAATGCATTAAAGGGAGAAGCCAAATTGGAACCAAGAATTTGGTATTCTTAACAATAAATAAATAAATATTTATTTAATTTAATAAATACTCGATAAATAATAATTAATTAATAATTTAATAGATAGATATTTTTAAAATCTATGGTATTTTTTAAAATAAGGTTTAGTTACCTTTTATGTTGTTATGCTTTAATGTCACTATACTTCTAATTTCTCCAAAGGAAAACCCCAAATTATCCCACAGAAAAGGTCTCTTAAAATATTTCCTTCTAGAAGGAAATCAGTTCCTTTTGAAGGACCTTTTCTCGTTTTATCCTTGCAAGACTACCGCACTAATTTTGAAAGCTCCTTTTAGCATCCAAAAAACCTGTAAGTTGATTTCAGTTTTAGAAGCCTTTGAAGTTAATCCATTGCTAGTAGCTATCTGTTCTGTTCTGTTCTATTCTATTGCATTCCATTCTAATTTCAGAAGCAAAAGGAGAGAAAGCCTCAATGAAGAATTCAATCAAATACAATCAAATTAAATCAAATAGAAAACTAGATGTAATACTGATTACCAGTTCTGAAAAACACCACGAGGTAAATTAGCTCTTGTTTTTGCCTGCTTGGTCAGCTGCAATCTTTCCTCAGCTATCTGACTGCAATTTCACTGTTTAGGCATTTAAGAGAGGTCAGAATATCCTGGCTTGATTCAGTGCTCTGCTCGTGCCCCAGGGTACCCTCACTGGTCTCTAGCTACTGCTGCAGAAGGATATGGGTAACCAATGGGTTGGTTTTAGGTTTTTTGTTGGGTCTTTTTCTCTTAATCAAACATGCTAGTCCTATCCAGGCATCTTTTTGATACCTTATGGTGTCAGCACAAGATGCCTCTGCTCAGGCAATTGAATTGAGGCCTAAGTATCAGACAACAGTTATTTTTCTCCCAAGCCCGACATCCTAAGAATGTTGCTCCAACAGCACACAAGGCTGTTTCCATGGGGTTGCTGTCTTACATTATAATAGGCTCATCTGATTTGATGATAATCAAACTCTTAAGAAACAGGAGAAATTAAAGCTTTATTTTTGCCTGAAAAATAGTAACGGTCCCTGGAAATCTCTATCAAAAGCACAATTCACCCTTACAGTGCACCAACACGTTAAAGCAAACAGAGGGAGAAGTTGCTCCATTAACTGTCGTTAACAACCTAATTGCTCAGCTTTAATAAGAGTGGATCCCATGCAGAGAATGAATCCAGAAGGATTAGATGGAGGAGAACCACTTTTGTGAGCTGTAACTCCATCACACACTTATTTCTAGTGGATTACTCTACACCTCTCAAAAATAAAAGCAAATATCTAAATGCTATAGCTTGTCCTTTATATGTTCTCCTTTCTAAATTATTTTCATCTGTGTAATATTGGCCTAGTGAAGTTCACCCCCTTACATATCAGTATGACTAAGGGTAGAAATAGGACCAGGTTATTCCCTTAAACTTGCAGGTTTTTCAACACAGATGTCTTATGATGCCTAAAATACTTGCCCATCAAGCCAACAGTGTTCTGGGCTGCATCCAAAGCAGCATGGTCAGCAGATTGAGGGAGGTGATTCTGCCCCTCTACTCCACTCTTGTGAAACCCAATCAGGAGAACTGCATCCAGCTCTGGGGTCCCAGCACAGGAACAACGGGGACCTGCTGGAATTAATCCAGAGGAGGGCCATGAAGATCATCAGAGGGATGGATCACATCTACTATGAGGAAAGACTGAAAGAATTAAGATTGTTCAGCCTGGAGAAGAGAAAGTTACTGGGAGACCTTATCATGGCCATTCAGTACTTGAAAGGGGCCTTTAAGAACAATGGGGACAAACTTTTGAGCAGGGCCTGTTGTGATGAAACAAGGGGTGATGGTTTTAAGCTAAAGGAGGGTCAATTTAGACTACATACAAGAAAGAAGGGTTTTTAAAATGAGGGTGGTAAAACACTGAAACAGGTTTCCCAGAGAGGTGGTAGATGCCCCTTTCCCAGTAACATTCAAGGTCAGGTTGAAAGGGGCACTGAGCAACCTGGTCTACTGGAAGATGTCCCTGCTCTTTGCAGGGATTTTGAAGTAGATGACCTTTAAAAGGTCCCTTCCAACTCAAACTATTCTATGACACTATACACAAGAGACAGCAAACAGTTCCTCATATTTCAACAACTAAAGATTCAGCCTTGGTAGATGGGAGGAAAAATCCCAAAGGTTTAAAAAGCACAGCAAGGACAGATAAGGGTTTTTATGACAGCACTGACAAAGTTACAGAAGCCAGGAACCAAGGGACACAGTACCCCAAACATTTTAGTATTGTCCATTAGAAATAGTTAAGCAATTAGTCTCCACTAAGAACATCTGTCCACATAAAAAACTTCAAATCAAATACTACTGACTTTCCATCTAAAACCTGGTAAAATGCTATTTCTTATCTTAGAATGAAGCCTTATTTTGAAGTAGGAAGATTATTTCTCTGTGTGGTTCTAAAAAGAGAAGAATCTGGGCTCAGAAGATTTCATTGTGCTATGCTACTCGGCCATGGAAAAACCAGCTGCCTCTCATATTGGGAAATCAGCTAATCACTGTGCGATAACAATTGTTTTGAATGGATAATTGACTACAGGTGCAATGAATTATACATCCATTTTGGGATCCAAAGACATAGAAAGAAGTTGGGTCTTCTGTTGTTTTGTTTGGGCTTTTTTTGTTGTTTAGATGGAGGTAGATTTTTTGGTTTTTTTGGTTGGTTGCAGGGGGGGAGATTTGTGTGGGGGTTTTTTTTGATCATTTGTTTGCTTGGTGTTTTGTCTTTATTTAAAACTGTTTCCTTTTTTAGCTAGCAATCCTTTGGAAGCTGCAATTGCTGGAACAACCTTAAGGATTGCCTTAAGAGACACACTCTCTGCAACACTACAGGGAACAATAAAATTGAAGCATCTGTTTCTTTTATATTATTCTGAAGAAAAAGAAGGGTGAAAGTTTTGAGGGAGTAAGAGAAAGATGCAGGTATTCATTCTAAGATCTACAGTCAACTTGGTGTATTTTTACTGACCACTATAACAAAATGTGCACAGAGAAACACCCTCAAATCCTATGCTACACTGGATTTCTAATGACATAACCTGTAGCCTTTTCTCAAGGATTCGTGCAGTATGCTGTGAAGTGATAAAGAAGCTAACTAAATCAAATAAGTTAAGTGTGAGCAACAAACACTGCATAGAAAAAGTCCAAATATGAACTAGAGTACTACATGCTCGGTGATATACGCCGATCAAGTGCTCTGAAGAGCTGAATCATTTGTCACAAGAGGTTTCAAAATTGTTCCGCAAATTACAAATTTAAGAATAAACATCTCCTGCTTTGCAACATATGGTATATTTAGGATGCTACACAACATCTGTTCAGCTTCACAAAGCAACCTCACACCACAGTTCTGCAATAGGAGGTAAAACAGAAGCTCCATTCCCAGAAACAACCTAGTCAGGAAAAATCTCACCTCCACAGCTGAAACTAGTAGAGAAGTCTTCTACCTTTGCCAAGGAGGCATCATAAAAATCCTAGCATTGATCACTTCATCAAAACCTTGAGAAAAATTCTTTGCTTAATGAAGTCCATACAACCAGTATATTCCAGCAGTGCCAGCTGCTTAAGGAATTGCCAACAACATACTGGGCAAGACATATTATTTGAGACCTGAGAAAAGCTTTCCATCAGAGCAAGACCACTTTCCACCAATCTCCTGATCTTTGATTTGCCTTGGGCATTCCTTCCTCAGAAGCAGTTTGCAGGTCTCATCTCTGACAATGAAAGCACATTAACAGCTTAATTTCACAGCTGCTTTTGCTATGTCAGCTCCTATTCTTCTGCCCCTCCCCATCTACAAAATCTGTCAGAGAATCTGTTTATCTCTCCCCTCCTTTCCTCAGGTCAGCCTGGTGTTGCCTCTTTTTTCCCTTGGACTTCAGAATAAGCAGGGAAAGTTACTGAGAGCTGTGTATGGTCTGTACCGAGCCCCTCTGTAGCATGTGCCTTACCTGGGCACTGGGTGAAGCAACAGGCAGGAAGTTTCTTCCCTTCCTTATCAGCCCTGAAGATTTTAATGTACTAAATTTCTGATGTGGAGAGCCAGCATATGGTGATACAACGACATGGATTAATACCGGAGTGTCCAACATCATATGAAACAAGCAGATTGCTTCAGATCAGTATCCTTTCTCCAACAGTGACCCTACCTAATTGCCAAAGGAGAAAAAGGTCAATAATTTGTAATACTTCTCCTGAGTATTATCGCAGCCACCAGCTATACTCAGTTCAGAGATTTCCTGATCCTCATGAGATTTTGTCTAGCTAGTGACCCTTGAAGTGTTTCTCTCTCAAGTTCTTGTCTACTCTCCTCTTGAAACCCTGTATCACCTATCTTGTAGTAAAAGCTTTCTTTGGGAAGAAACTGTACCACTCTATTACTTGTTGCATTAAAAATCAAGCTGAACAGAGTATTTCCTTGCTTTTCCTGTGGCTTGAAGGGGTATAACACTGCTGAGGTGAAAAGAGCAATGCTGTTTCTCACACTGGTGGAGATTCTTAACATGTCCATCTAGTAATGAAAGACAAAAGTGGGAGGGGAAGAATACGGAAGGGAAGAATAAGCGATAACAGGAAGAAGAAAATAGATGGGAAGACAGTTTTCTGAGCTAAACATTTTAGTCAAAAAGATAAAGGATAGGACAAATATCTGGACTGTCTTTGGGGTTTAACACGGTAGAGTAAGAGTGAACAAGAAATTTTCATTAAAGTCTTCAAAGAAAGGTTATTCCCTATTGTGTAAAAAGCATTTATATGCACGCCTCCTATTAACTCTAATGGGAACTAGACATGCAAATCTTCTCAGAAAACTCCCACCGAGTTTTGTGCATAAATCCTGCAAGAAAGTGTGGGTTAATGGGCCCATGCGTATAAAACAATTGCATGCTTATTAACCTCTGGAGCTTTTCTTGAAAATAACTCTAATGACTACTACTTCTTTTGGTAGACTCATGGTGACATAGCTATGTTAAATTCACCCTGTGTTGATAGATAGAAGGTGGTGCTTACATCTGGTAAACCACACAGCAGAGGATTAAGTCTCAACTGGTCATTGACTAAATTATGCCTCACATTGGCAGCTGAAACTCACTCAGATTGTTCAATAATTTGATGCACTTGGTGCTTTTTCCTCAAAATCAAGTGCATATACAGCTATTCATATATGTTTATGAAAAAAAGATATGATTATTTATCTCTGTCGTGCCTAACCTTTATTTGATACTTGTAAACAATCATTGAGACTGGATACGTGTCACTGAAGCGTCCCCTTTCAAATGATGCATCTTAATGTTTGGAAAGTAGTAGTCCCCATCCTCAGTGGTGTGAAGCCAAAGATCACCAGGAGTCTGTGCCACTTCCTCAGCCGCTACCTATGAGCACCAGAAACTCTTCGATGGGTTCTTCGCTGAGATTCCACTCTCTCTGTAGGCCATGGAGTGCATTCCTTAAGCTGCTGATGATTACATCTTAAATAGCAAGAGTGCTTCACACTCCTATGCCACCTTCAACTCGAAAAGATGAATTGAAGGACTAGCTGGGAATTTTGTAGTCTCCAACAGTCTTTGGAAGCAGGAAACTGCTTTTACACTCAACTTAGAGGAAATAAATATTCAGGGATTAATTATCTTGTACTGTATTGCTCAGGATGTTTAGTCATGCAGCCTTGTAGACACTACATGAGTTGATCTACCCCATCTCTCTGTCTATGTTCTTGGCTTTATTTTGATCTTCTGTTTGATATTTAACTATGCAGGGATTTTGCCTGTCATAAGTGACCAGCTCACCAATGAGTCCTGCATTTTCCCAGTCACCTTACAGCCTTGGTGCTGCTTGGGCTGCTTAGGAAGTCACTGTTTCACAGGAAGTAAGAAGGCCCCAGACTTAAGTGATTACAGCTGAATCCGCAAACACAAGCTTAAAACTAGGAAGAATCTAATGAGCTGGATTCTGCCTTGGTTTATATTCCTGTGTCCGTGCATTTTGTGACTAAGAGTATCATATTGTGCATTTTCAAGATAACTAAATGACTACTCTCACTGTAATTGTCACAAAAGTGGAAACAGAAGAGAAAACAATGAAGAGAATTCAGGACATTTAGGCTGAATACCATTTCAATTTTCTAACAGTGAGCTCTGTTGGATCTTTTGCAGAGAGGATTTCTCTCCTATTTAGGACAATTCTGTAGAAAGAAAAACAGGAAAGTAAAAGAGCAAAGGCATGAGCTTTCTTTTGCTGGATGGGAACTATGCTGGCTGTTCACTGTAGCATCTGGTAGCTTCCTAATCTATACTGCTTCTGCAGTCACTAGATTGCTGCTGAGCTTGATAATGGAACATCACAACTGAGAGTAAACATAAATCTCTTGACTTTTTCTCTAAGAATGTAAGTCAGCCAAGCTCTCCACACCACAGCAACTGGATTGCAACAGAAGGTGACAAACTACACAGCATCCCCAGGAAATCAGGCTGCAGTCTGCTAGGTGTGTGGTGTCACAGTGCACGGGTGTTTCTGGCTTTGGGACACGCTCCCCTTGCCGTCCCTGAGACTGGACGCTCTGAGCAAAGCTTAGCAGGAGTCAAGTGCCAGTCTGAAAACACTGCAGCCTTTATTTGCAATCAGCTTTAATGCAAAACCCCATCATTTTGACTCATTATTCCTGAAGCTGTTGAGGCTTCTATGCCTTCTGGTGTGCTTGCAGTTAACAGCACCACAATTTACAGCTTTTCCTTGAGTACCTCCACGCTCCCATCCACTGTCGGAACATGCTTAATGAAAGTCATTTCTGCAGAAGATAAGAACCACTTTTTCTTTACAGGGGCTTTAAATTGTAATGGTATATTAAACCACAACTATGGATTGGAAGGGAAAAAAACACAACGCCATGATTAGGCATTGAAACACTCAGTAAAACTGTTACTTATAATGAGTAAGAAGATGAAGATGTACAAATAAAAGCACAGCATGTTTTCTTTGAGAGTCCTTATTAATGAGAGGGACTGTGGGGCTTCAGTGTTAAACAGCCGATGAACAGCAGCCATTTACATCCGAACAAATTGATCCTAGCAAGATTAGCAGAGCTGGGGGACAGATTTCAAGCCTCTCATTACTTTATATGGAGACAGATCTTAGACAGGACTGCCTCCTCCAATGCTGTTATCCCTGAATAGTGTCTTAGAGGCGATTTCTGTGCACACTGGGTTTTCGTGGAGGCCAAGGGTGCTGAAGTGAAATGGGCACTTTGATCCTCCTGATCTGCGATGGAGCTGAAGCATCCATGTTCCACCAATTTTAAAAATAAGCCCAGGTTTTTCTTTCCTTGGGAGGAGCAAGGATGAATGCACTTATTGGTTGCTACACCACTGGGAACTGTACTGAGTTTCTATGAATTGTTGGAAATACTTGAATAGTACATTTAAATTATATTTGGAGGTTTTCTTTTTGGAAAATTGTTATGCATCAGAATCAGGAATTTTGCAGCAGCAGAAGAGGGAACAGCTTTTCATGGAAAGCTGCCAATCTCCTGACATGTCTCTAGAAAAAGATGAGTGAAGCAAGAAAATGAAGAGATGTTTCAGTGGTGATGGGGTTTCTCTGGGTTTTTTTTAAGGTGTATATATATATAGAATGAAAACTATGGAAAAGACAGACCAAAATAAGACAATGACAATTAAGTTTTCAACTCTAAAACCTTGAAATTTTTATAGTCACCCCACACGTCCCCTTTTGAGCTAAGAACCACAATATTCATCTATGCAGGGGATTCACATAGATGGTTTGTGGGAAGCTGAATGGGCCTTGGCTGCAAAAAAATATTTCTGTTTTCTGATCTGTGTAGGAGGACCCAGTTATTCTTTCCTATTTAATCAGCATATTCACTTAAAACATGCAGACTGTTTTTGGATTCATAACTAATAGGCAATATACCAGTTTCATCAAATCCAAAATGAAATGTGCAATTTAGAAAGCCAAATAGAGCAATGAAATATGTGATTATTTAATAGAAAATGGTGATTTAAGAGCCCCAATTCTGTTCATCTGTCACTGAATTTTGTTTGTAACATACAGTCCAAAGTCACTGTTTTCTAAATACACTGTACATGAAGAAAACCATTTAATGCATACAACTTTGCCAATAGTGTTTCTCTAACTTAAGTGCGTAATAATATACTCAGGGCTAGAGAGCAAGAAGTCTAAAACACCACAGACACTTGGGAACCATTGCACTGCCCCTTAGTAGACTGCAGGAGTGTCTTAACTGGCCAAAATAACAGAGAAGAGAATAGGCAAGAAAACCTCATAATCAAGTTTCCTGGGATCTCTACAGAGATTTTCTTACCCTATGGTTTACAACTATAATTGCAATACACAATAGGAGTGAAAAATGGGCACCCTGGTCTTAATACTAAATATTTAAGAGGATTTGCATTTTAAAATCAGCTTCGATTCAAAAATTCAAAAGTTCTGTTTTCTCCTTTCCTCTTTCACATCCTCAGTTTGAGCTATTTGTACTGACTATATCCTATCTCTCTGGTCAGGTTAATGAATTTGACAAACTGAGCTTATATTTCAGGAGGATCTTCCTAAGGCTACCTTGTTTTTTTCTGAAGCCCTTTCTTTACAGCCTCTGGCTCTAGAAGACACAGGACTACTTTTCTGTCACTTGTCTTTCCATATGAGCCAATACATAGACAGATTTTAGGGTGTTGTGACCTAGGGCCTATTTCAGTCAAAAGAATTTTGACTGTGAGCCAAAGCTATCCTGCCACCTATGTTCTTAATAGAGAGAGCTCGTAGGCCATAAGCCATGCAAGGGGAAAAAGTAGAAACAAATAAATGATGAAGAGATGAGACAAAGTCAATATGAGTAAATTTAAAGCAAAGGAGTAAAAGCATTAGATATTTGGGGAAAAAACAAACCCTAGAGACATGCTGAGATACAAAAGCTAATAGGAGAGGCAAAGGAGGAAATGTCAGCTCTGCAAGATCAAGGGTCATCCCATTGCAGGGAGCTCTGGAGATGGACACTTTCCCACATGACAAGTGCCTGACTTGCTAAGACTCTGTGCATGATTGCTTGAGTGATAAATACATTAATGCTCAGCACAACAGCGTGTTCCTCTTAGATCATGACTGGGAGCATTAGCAAAAGTTAGGTATTTGCTCTGTTATCATGGTGGACTCTTAAGTGTATCATCCTGCTTCCAAATCTCCAAGCCTTGCCCAAAGTGCCCACATAAAATCACCCACAGACATGAGGGTTACAGTGTGACAGAAGGAACAAATCCCCTGTCCTCAAATATTTAGTCAACTGCATTCCATACTTGTGTTTCTCTTTGCACAGTCTATCATGAAAACAGAGGCAATGGCATGACTTAGAAACAATTTAATGGTAAGGTATCTTGTTTGAGAGATTTGCTACCCTATATCTTCTCCCAGAGAGATATTTGGGAATCTTCTCATAAAGACATGGAGAAATTGGCTCATTAAAAAAGGGAATTATCAGCATGGGTGCACTATAGTGTGTCAGAAGAATATGAGTACTGTCAGAAGAATATGAGAGTGAACTGATGAGGACTTCAGGACAGAAGCCAGTCTGAAGTAATATAACCTATAATCCAGAAAGTCTTTTGAAAGCATTCTTTATGCAAAGTTAATCAGAACAAGCCTAGTTTCTGGACTAAAAGTCAGAGCAATAATCTGTGTATAAAGCTGACTGCTGAACTGAAAGGCATTTGTAAATAGTGGTAAATCTCATTTTTAATGGAGAGATGTCATCTTTACCAAAATGGAGTAGTAGGCCTGGTTTTACTCAGCAGTTTTAGTATATTAACTGTCTGGATAGAGGAACGGGTTTATATGCTGCTTCTATGCAAAAGGAACATAATAAATCTTATTCAATCATATAAATACTAACACTTCCCTGTAATTGTACCATAAACCAAAAAAGTTACCTGCTAAAGGTTAAAAGCATTAGACAGATTGGCAAGATTCTTCTCCTTGCTTCTCAGACTAGTGTAATAAGTTTTACCTTTTCAAAGACAGAGACCTGATTGCAGCTGTGGCTGCCTAGTGCCTTCAGGATTTGTGCTTCTGAGCTCCTGAAACTCGTGACAAGCTAAGGAACATCTGAGGAATAGGGGCTTAGTTTAAATCTTCTAAAATTAAAGCAAATTGTTGAAAGTCCTTTTTTCCAAATTCTTTTATACATAAAGGTTTGCTCTCTGATAATTGTTAGACAGGTTGCAAGTAAATCTTCCAGGTTATAAAGGAGATTATTAAAGAGAGCCAGACGATGCACTGTGTTACAGTACTGATGTTTCAAGAAATGCCACAACACACAGATGTCTCTGTGAGCTTGTTGTTTGCTCACAGTGGTTCTTCTGAATAGAATTGTAAGTAATTTGTTACCCATGTGAACCCCTCCTCTATCCATGCAAAGTCCATATGCTCTGGGTCCCTGGAGGTGGACCACTCTTGCCATGGGCTCAGGATGCTGCATTGAGCAAGCTTGACAATTTCCATTGTGCTGTGTTTCTTTCTAGAGAGGGAAGATCCATGGAGGTCGTACAACTGGGAATAGCCTTAAAGAAGGGAAGAAGGACAGAAACTGCTTCACTTACCTCTTCTCCCCTTTCTGCAGCTGCTACTACGTTGGCTCAGCTTTGAAGGGATCGAGAGAGTTGCAGTGAGGAGAGGAGGTCAGAGAGGAACCCTCTGTGTAGGCAACAGTGCCATGGCAACAAGAAAAGAAAACCAAAAATTGTTACACTCAGGAAATTCCAGGATAAGTAAAGATTGTTGGCAAGTCCAAATAGGTGCAGAGAAATTAGTAAAATACTTGGTTAAATTCATTACTTATTCTGAATCCATTCGTTCAAAAAATGTAGAAGTTAATTGGAATTTTTTTTTTCACAAGGGTGCCAATTTTGTGTAGCATTAGAGCAACAATCAGGATACCAACAAACAGAATAAAAATAATTTTATAAATGGATATGGTGGACACTTTATTGTACTATTTTTGCAGCTTCAGGCACTACACAGCTAACAGCTTAGATGACCTCTACTCTTCAAAGCTGACTGAAATTGTGTTCGAGGGGAGTAGCCAAAATTGAGATGGTTCACTTTGACATAAACTCAGTGGTCTCAGCCAAGTTTTAAGTGAAGGGTTGCCCACGGCCCAGAAAATTACAGTCCCTGGGAAAATACTGGATATCACATGAGGGCACCCAAGGCCTATTTGGAGATGAAGACTCCAATTCTCCCTGATGACAGATGCAAATCATTCAAGTTTTAAAATAGGAATAGGATGCTCTGTGAGAATGAAAAATGTAATTGGTGAGGAAGGATGGAATGATGAAGGGTAATTGTTGTCTAGGTAATCAAGGACATAGTTCTGCCAGCTGAGCCACTGAAAGTAAAGTGACAACACAATCTTTCACTAATTTAAAGTCTGATTCCATTGTGGAGCAATTAATTTCTCAATTCACAAACTAAAGGTTGACACTCAGATCCCAGCAGAGAAGGGAGCATGATTTAATCTTGCCTTGCAAAATTCTTCTCACCCGTTCAACCAAGGGAGTTTGTTTCTTGGCAGACATGCAATTATAATTTGTTTTTAATTATCAGGATAAATGGCAAACAGGCATCGATGGTGCTTGGGATAGACCATTTCCCTGTTGGATTTGCAGGGCTGCTTTAATCTCATCTATTATTACAAGCTGGTGTACAACACTGAGTTTGCAGAGTGGATTTCCAAAGCATGGATCCTGAGGATGTAGGATGCAAGGATACTTGGGTGGTATTGAGCACTGGCCTAACTGACCATGGACCAGCATCCTGAAAGAGGGTACTGATGGGAAGACCTGGCATAAAAGAGAAAACCATCGTCCTTGCAAATGGGCAGCTGATGCTGATAGGACAAGGCAAACCAGGGAGTGCAATAAGGTGGCCTGTTGAGCCATCTATTCCCAGGTGTTAGGAATGTGGCTAATAAAACAGGAAGAACTTGAAATCATAGGACTTGGATGAAACTGCCACTACTACAGGAACATGGCAGGCCAATGTGTAGGACTGGCAGGTTAGTATTGAGCATGACCAGGAAGGACAGGCAAGGAAAACAGGGAGAAAGGGCTTCAAAACATGTGGAAATGATTGCTCTAAGTTCACACGGGAGAGAGGAGTCAGAATTGCAAGAAGCTATGAAAGAGGAAAAAAAATAAAGGGAAGGGTATTTCCCAGCGGCAGCCTATTACAGATTTTTAGCTGGAAGCAGAGAATTAATTCAGCCATTTTTGGGAACAGATTAAAACATACAAAGCACGGCATTGATAAGAACAGGTAACCAGAAGTTAGCACATTATATTTTCTAGGATGGTACTGTAAACCAAGCACAATCCATAACTTATCTGGGGTGCATGTTTATATACACATACCTGTATCCCCAAGTAGTCAATTTTCTTCTGTGTCAACCAAAGGAGCATTTAGTGCCATCCACCTCTGCAAAAGCCAGCTGCAGTTCATCAAACAGCTTCTGCACTTGAGGATGCCCTAGTTCCCAAATCACCACACAGCAGTGCTTCACACAGAAGGGCAGCAGCAACCCTGGTGCCTCTGCCCTACCCTAAGAGTAGGGTAGAAGCTTTTCTGAACACATTTCCCTGCTGCAAGACTGAACATATACACAATTGCCAAAAAGAACACTTATGCCAAATTAGCTTAACCATAAGGGCAAAATGGCCTTTAGGATCCACTCAAACTCAAAGTTAAATGGAAACAAAACCTTGCGGGGCAATATGGTACTAGGAGAAATAGCTATTTATTTCCTCCCTCATTCATACTTAGGAGGACTAGCTGGAAAGTCTGAACATTTGTAAAGTATCACAAAAGACAAGTGCTAACTAAAGGACAGTATGAAATGAGCAAAGTAAGGATCAATGGAATTAAACAAAAATAAGCTCAAAAATTGTTGGGAAGATTTTTGTTAGGAATATAATCCAAAGGATAAAGGTGTATTGTTGAGAGCTGGCAGTACTGAGAGAGACTTTATTAAAGACACAGTGATGAAGCATCCCAATACAGATGAAAGATAAGAAGCACTGTAAGAGAATATTACAGCTGTATCAGAAGATCATTACAGATCTGAATATCAAAAAGGCACTACAAAAAAAGCAGAAACAAGATATATAGCTGCATTTGACTATAAAGGAACAGCCCAAGCATGAAAATATACAATTAAAAATAAAACCAAAAGAGTACTGCACAAGAGAAAGCTAGGAAAAGACAGAATGAAATAAGCAAAACATGTGAGAAGCACAGGGAGGCAAAGGAGAATACAAACCCCGTGCCTAATGGGAATGGAAGCAACCAACAGCTGCTGTGAAGAAGACTGGGTTGATATTACCTTTTGTTCCATCTTCAGGTAAAAGGTGAAGAACATTTAGATGAATTAGATATACTTACATAAGTGATGTATGATGAAATCCACCAATATTTGAAGAACAGTCTTAAAGCAGTTAGCATCAAAAAGTGATGAAGGGTGGAGAGATCCTGAGGGACTGCATGAGGAAAATTAAAATTTAGGAGAACCTAAGAAAAATACGAAATAATCAGAACACCTATTTTTTTAGAAGAATTCTGACACAAATGGCTAAGTACTTACTTCAAAAATTTTGTAAAGCGCTGAGAAACATTCCAATGGAGTGGTCCAAAGCAAATTTTGTGAAACCTTTACTTTTCCTGTTTTTTATTTTACTTTAGCAGAAGGTCTGGCCAAACAGCTCAGGAAAAAGCTGCGACATATGAATCCTACTGTCAGTAGGATTTCTGACACTGTCCTGTATGCCATTACTATGAACATATGAGGAAGACATGATGCTAGTGTGGATGGGTGATACTGAGAAAAAAAAAAACAACAACCACAACAAAACCCAACCCTCAGAAGAACTGTTTGTCTGTTTGAACTCAGGAGTTGGTAACCCAGAATGAAAGAAAGAATGGGCCCACAATTCTGGGTTTGACTGTTTTTGCAAAAGCAATAATGTCTGCTGTGAGCTAGGGGATGGTCCAGGTGAGCAGAAGAAAAGCTATAGAGATGCTCTTGAGAAAAGGACATTGCAACATTTAACAGCTCTCGCTCAGGAAATGCTTGCTTAGAAATGTAGTGTTTCTTTTCACTGGCACTCACCTATAGACTTAGTTTTCTGCCACATATATTTATTAATCTAGCCAATAAAAATTGATTCTGATCATCCTTTCCTCAGTTTAAAACTGGGTCTATTTCGAGGTGATGATTCTCAGCATCTTTCATTCTCAGACCTCTGTGGTTCCAGCTCTTAGTAGAAATGTCAAAGAATGATGGGAAGATACATTATCATTAGTATTTCATCTTGCTGAAGGATGTTTTCCATTGTTGTTATTATCATATAAATTAGAACTTCAATGCCATGCAAGACTAATAGTGCCATAAAAAAATTTATTCTAGTACTCTTTAAAAATATTGATTTAAAAGAGCAATAAAATCTGATTTTTGTCTGCTACTTCAAAGTATCATTTAGTTCATTCTAAATATCAAGCAGCAGAAAGTTAAAAACCATTATGTAATGAATGAAGCAAAAGATACAAAGACACTGTCACAAAACTTTGCATCATGGAGAGCAATAATCACTGTCCACAACTCAGAGAAGAATATTGATTTACTGACCAGTAAACTTTGGTGGAGGTTTTTTTGGTTTGGTTTTTTTCTTTTTCATTTCAAACACTTGAAAAAGCACCTAATTCCAAAAACAAGTTTCTAGAATGACAGTGGAAACAAGGCTTTTTGTGAAAGGTCTTATGGTTATGTAAGACTATAACCTAGGCAGCACATGCAGCTTTAGGGCATCCTGTACCACACCAGAAATGCTTTTTGGCTATAACTCTGATCTGTCAAGAAATGAAGCTGCCTACTCACATTTCTTTAAGAAATTGGCTGGTAGGTTAATTTTGCACCAACAAGCTCTCTGACAGTTCAAGTGTCACTTGTTGTCCTCACCTGCTTAACTTTATTCAAATTAGGCATCATCTGTCCTTCCACAGCCAGCACAAAGCTGGCATAAAGCTTAAAGCCCACATAAGCTCTTGCTAATTTGGCAGCAATGTGACAGAAATTCAACACTGAATCTGGATCAAAAATTGCACTGCTGAGCTATCCATTCATGCACACACCTGGCATTAACAATCAGAGCCATGGCTTAAGAAGAAGGCCAGCAGTGTGTGAACTAGATAAAGTCAAAAGGAAAAGAGATGTAAGCAGTTTCATACCCAAAAGGTGGTAGTACTGGAGAACAGGATGACATGACAGCTATGGGATCATGCAGAAGCTGATGGGAAGAGACATATGGCACACGCTGTCAATCAGCAACATCATACAGGGATGTCTCCATGTGTAGAGCTCTATAGAAACCAACAGTGGTTTGGACAGAGAAAGTGGTGTTGCCCAAGAAACCACCCAAGAATTTCCTTAGAGGGTTGAATATAGTTTAGCAAACAATTCCCATGAACTCTTGGATCTGCATAGGCACCACTGGAGATCCAGGGTAAGGACCTTTCAAACAACAACTGGCTGCTCTTGGGCAGAACAATTGGAAAAGTGATGGATTATGCAGCAATTCATCTGCATTCAGGGGTGTTGAGACGTGTGATAAAAACACTCTTACTGTGCTCATTTGGCAAACCCTGAGAGCTTCACTGACCTGCACACACCAAACAGGGTTGTTCTAGGCTAGAAGGGACTTATCAAAGCCCTGATGAAATGAGTACATTAAGGCAGATAAAGATGTATCCCTCTTTACTCTAGGATCTGAGCACTGATATCTAACATTTATCCTCACAGCACTCCCAGGATATAGCACCTGAGGCAGAGATGGCTAGAAGCTGTATGTTCAAAGGTACTTCAGGAACTACTTAGCTCTTCAGGCTGGTAGTTTTTGAAGTCCTATACCCGTAATTTGGATGCCACAGTCAGTCTAAAAACTTTCTTCAGGCAACTAGAGCTTCAGGTTAGATGACACAGTCTCAGATCTTCCCTCCAGCTACTTCTTCTAAGACTTGTGATCCTTTAAAAGTTCTCCAAGTTTTTCCAAGTTGACACATACAAACTGACAAGATACTGAAGACACGACCTAGCCAATCATGAGCTGGTTGAGCTGTTTGGAGCTCTAGATCAGATCCTGGAAGGTATCAAGGAAGATTTCCAGATGAGGCTTTTCTCCATCTCAGAGATTTATAAAGGTAGGTGTGTTCCTTTTTTGCAGACTGGGACTTCAGAGATGCATGAAACCAAGGCTGAAGGGATTCATGGTGAAGTCCTTTACATTTCAGCTTCAAACCTGTATCTTGTCTCTTCCAACCCTATCCATTCTGTGATCACTGAACTAAGAATCATAGAATGATTTGTGTTGGAATGCACCTTTAAAGATCACCTAGTCCAAGAAGTCAGATTGAACCTAACATTTCCAAGTATTTACTTGAAGACTCTTGAAGAGAAGAAGTAACAGGCAGCAACATGGTGATGTCGGAACTCTCAGACTGAACAGTTAAAAGTGTCCGTGCTAAATCAAGTAGAGCTGAATTCTGAAGAGGTTTCACTTAAATTTCAGGTAAGTGCTGAGCTTCAGGCAAATTAGCCTGTGTTGAGCCTTGTGTCGCCATGACCAAACAGCTTTGTTTTTTAAAAGACAGCTCCATGCTTTTCTGAAGAACCTTATAAGAGGTAATGGCCTTAGCATCAGCTGCACTGGCCTGCCTGTGAGATCAGTGTGATGCTGCCCAGAAATGCTACTTCAAGTGTCCAAAGCTAGAGAGCCTCACTGAGACAGTCGCGCATCCAGGATACCAAGCCCTGCTTCACTGCCGGGTAGTGCTGCGGCCCACTTGATCTGAAGGCACTAATAGTGATTCCTCCTTGTGTTCAGCAGTGTGCACACTCTGCTTGCAGTGTAAATATACCACCACGGGCTGGATAAATTACACAGGGCAGTCAGTGTCAGAAAAGAACATTGAGCTCCCTTAGTTCCAGGCTTTGCCACTCTTCTACACTACTCTCCAGCATGGGCAGGGGGAATGGACAGGTTTCAAATACAAACCTTCACACAGCTCCTTGCAGGCATGTGGGGAGAACTCAGAAATGAACATCGAAGCATGGCACGATTGTAAGGGCAAGAGGAGTCACAGAAAGGTAAAGTCCTTTCAGTAGCCCCACTCCTCCCTTGCTGCAGATCCCAGCAGTGACTGAGGCCTGAACATGGCAGTGCAAAAAGAACATATTTCTACAGAGGAAATAGTAAAGTAAAGCAGTGCCCTGACAGCTCATAAATCCAGTGCTCATGTATTTTACTGAATTTAAATAATTTTTATAGGCAGGGACGATTATTCCTTGACACTAGTTCATATGTGAAGCTCTCAGCTTCTGTTCTTTCTGATTTCCTGTGCATGCATGACCTTTGCTCTAAACTTGACAGTAAAGATTCTGTTTGTTTATTTTCTCGAATAAAAAGGAAGGACCAAGCCCAAGGCTGCAAAGTCAGTATAAGAGAGTCAAATTTATTCAGAGAACAAGCACAAGGATGTAGTAGATAAAAACAATGCTTTAGGGTGAGGGCATATAAAACACAGCAGAGAGGAAAGGTTTTTAGTTGCTATTTTGTATTCAGTCAGTTTTTCTGCTAGAACCCAGCTAGTCACTGTCCCAGTCTTGCTCAGATGCTGTTCAGATATGCAATCACTGGCAATCCCAGCCTTAAGTGTTTCCATGAAAATCCGGACAGATGCTTTAGGCATTTGCCAGCCTGCTAACCTACTGGCAAAATAAGCCCAGAAGTGTGTAATATGGGACCTCACAGATTTTCAGGAGCCTTTACCTTCATTTCTTAAGACTTTGGCAAACAGGATGATACAGGAGCAACACTATCCTGCCCTGTTTGGGATGGAAAATGAGGTGAGGTTGCGCTGCTGTGCAAAGCAGCTGAGTTTACGTGGAACCACTACACCTCTCCCGGCCGAGCAGCACTAGGTGGCACTGGTGGTATTCACACACGTTTTCATCTCCCTTTCGATTTCCAAAAGGAATCCATTGGTACCTTTAGACTTTCAGCAAGCAAGAATGCAGTGGAAAACAACTCAAGTATTTCTCTCGGTGGTTTATGAGCCAAAGATTTTTTAAAAACCCCTTTTTTCATATTAATTGAGGCTGAAGAAGGACTGAATGACACTTACTCTCAGCACTGGGTCTTTAGCTTGTTAACCTCACTTACATGGTATTTAAAGATTATAAGTTAACTGATAGAAATACTATGCTGCACATAATGGTGCATTTATAATCATTGATTAGGCTGCTGTAGTACATGTGAGAAGTGCCAAAGGGCTGGATTCTGTGAG
Source organism: Edolisoma coerulescens (assembly GCA_013397115.1). Taxonomy (NCBI): domain Eukaryota; kingdom Metazoa; phylum Chordata; class Aves; order Passeriformes; family Campephagidae; genus Edolisoma; species Edolisoma coerulescens. Next base: position 81,800 of record VWZW01007679.1, on the reverse strand, counting down.
GGTGAGCTATCAGCACTGATTGATGGCCTCAATACCCTTACCTTAAAGTGTAGTTAGACTTATTTGAAAGTGGTAACACTACATTGGGGTTAGCAGCATCACAAATTATCCTTCTCTAAACTGACCTTAGAAATTCCCTAAAGGTTGCTTGTCAGTATGTTTGCTTGCTTACAAATCCAAGGAAGCAAACACAGAATGAAGTAGCAACAAGAGCAAAAGGAAATGGTTCTTCCTAGAGATCATGCATTAAAACAAATTGAGGCACAGCTTAAAAACCTGTACAAGAGAAATCACTTGGGTGTGACCAAGACAATTAAAACACCAGCAAGGAACTGCCATCAAGTTAGCAAGCTTTTTAATGGAGGTCAGAACTCAACTACCCTGGTTTTATATTAACTTCTTGCTCTGAGTTCTGGGGGAAAAAACCCCAAAGCACAAACCAGGGTAATTTGAAGAAAGAAGGGAGTTTACTTAATCTAAAGAACATAAAGTAATTGAGCCTCTTTCCTTATAAATGTAGTAAAAGTTGCTCTTTCCAGTCAAAGCACTTGCACAGCAGTACTGGTTTCATCCTGCGAAAGCTTTCTTGGCAATGGCAATTTGAGCACAGGGTTTATCTCTGCACGACACACAACTACCCATCCCTGTGGTGTTTTGCTTCTACCTTGTAGAAACCACAGAGGGCTAGCACAGTCCCTGCTCCTGCTGCTGAGAGCCTGGTGCTAGCAATTCCTAACCTCATTTTTGAGGGATGTGCAGGTAGAAGAGGTGCAGGGCAGAAAAACAACTTGAAGTACCTTTTGTAAATCCCTGCTGGAGTATTTAATTTCCTTTAACGTGAAAGCTGAATTAAAGTGACAGTTTAGTGACACATCTAAAGGCCTACTTCTGCCTTCTCCTGATGTGATCAAGCTGGAAGGTTCCCTGATTTACTGTCTCTCTAAGCATGCAGATGTGCAGTTGAACTTATTATCCAACTTTTAAGGTGTCTTTTCTTCTTTTGCACATTTCTGCAAAATCCCAAACCACCCAGTGCTTAGTGAGTTCAGACACTATTCTTCACTTAGAGAAAATATAAAAAAAATCGGAGTCAGAGACTCTAATCTTCCAAAATCTGTTCTGAGTAAAAATAAACAGAAAATGGACATAAAACACAGATTTATACTTACTTTCCTAGCACATCTGCAAACCCAGATACTTCACATGAAAGATCATCTTAATACCACGTCTTTCCAAGCTCTCTGCCAGCACTTAGTAACTCTGAAAATACAGCTAGCTGGTTTGAAAATTTTATTCTTTGTGATTTCTAGGTTCACTAGCACCTCTTTTCAAGTCTTTTCCCTTGCCTGTCTTCAAGTTTCTGTCTTCTGCTTAACAGAAGAGTGTACAGAAAATAGAGCCAGACTTTTATTGGAGGCATGTAGTGAAAAGAACAAGTTGGGACTTGTGAAACTCTAGTTTTCCACCGTAAGGTAGGTCAAACACCAGGACTGGTGCCTAGAGAAGTTTGGGAAGCTCTAAATTTGGAAATGCTCAAAACTCAATTGGTCAAGGTATTGCACCAAGATCCTGTTCTAGCTGAGCCCAGTTTGAGTTGGGGGCTGGACTAAATGACCAGAAGTCTTTCAGAGTAAAAAAATTTCCATGATTCTGAATTTGTGTCACACTTGTTAGTATACATTATATTATATGCTGCAGAAATATTTAAATTTGTGATTCTTTTGTATCTGTGCATAAACACATTTGTCTGCTACATTCTGTTGTACTTAACCAAGGATTATTTAGGAGATCAGTAAGAAAATTGGCTGACTTGATCTATTCTCTTCCTACTTCTTTCAGTAAAGCTAAAAAAAATTTATATCCATGCTACCTAAGGGTATGCTCAGTTATAGGACCAGAACGGATCAATACTTGAACTGAAAACTGCTGGAAAACTGCCTCAGGGTTAGATGCAGCACTTATGCTTTTCCTTCAGCAACAAGCCTGCAGCACCAGAGACCAGTTCTTGATACTGGAGAAGGGGCACCAAGAACATTGCTTGTGTCTGTCTTGTTACCAGAGAGCATCTCAGAGCTTGAGTGGAAATGATCTAATATTGGTGCCCAGGCCAAAATTAAGCACAGTTGTTATTGCAGGTACTTCCCATCCTACCCTTCCATTCTGTTGGGTTGCAGCTAACCAGAGCCTTCTTCCCCACAGTGGAAAGACCTTAGATTTTCTCTTTAGACCTTATAACTGAGGGGGAAAAAGCCCCAAACCAAACCAAAAAACCAATCAGGAAATCCCTCTCCATGGTTCTTTTACAGGTGGCATTCCAATGCAAGTCCTCTGACAGAGGCAAGGATCTGACGAGTGTGAACTCCTGGCTGCATCTCAGTTGTTGCCCATTCCCACCTCACCTCCTCCCATCCCTTGTTTCTTTGACTGTTGGGGAAGCTCTGCAGTGTACATCTTGTGCAATGCACTGGAGTGACTCAGGTGAGCTGTGCTGGTCCTAAAGCTGCTTATGGCAACCTAGAAGGCCTGAAAAGGCCTGAGAACAATGATGCTTCAACCTTTTAATAAAAAGCAGCTAAACCATTATAAAGATGCACTGCAGTACAGCTGAGAAGCTTTGCTCTTCAGAAAAGTGAACCGAAAAATCCTTCCCCCTTTAGCCCTGCTCTTTCAAACACTTCTTTGTCCAGCTTCGTGATTTATTTTGCTTCGTCTTACATAACATGACAGAAGTGGAGATGGCAGCCCAACCCTGGAAACTGAAATTAGTTTCCTGAAAGCATGCCTCAACTGACTTATTATGATTATAGATCATGGAAATTCACTGATTACTGCAAATGAGGAAAATACAGTAAGCTCCCACCGAAGGGATACAGTAGCTATAAACAGGCCAGCACAAGCAAATAAATGCACCCTGAGATAAGCATTTTGAAAGCAACGGAGCAAGGAAGATATGAGAGGGACTAATCATTCACAGACAACAAACTATTTTATTTGGTCCATAACGAGGCATTTGAGGGTCTTTTAAAGTTTCAGATTGTCACCGAGTGAACTATTCTCCTATTAATCTGTTAGAGAATTGGTAAACAGCCACAAAAGGAGCAGCACATGCCTACGGCATTAGAGGGAAAATTGCCTACAGATTACAGTAAAACTATTTTCCAAAGGCTGGAAGAACACCCGAGAATACTACCTGTGCTGATAACACTATCTCTGCAAAGGAGCAAATGCTTAACAATTATCTACAACACCAAGAATGGCCACATTTTTCTGAGTGCCTCTATAAAAGCAGCCAGGGACCAGGTTTATGAGATACAAAACAGCCAGGTAGAGAATTGCCAAAGGAAAAAAACACAAAGTATTAATTTTGCCTGAGGAATGTTTGGAAAAGGGAAAGAAACGGAAACTTTCTACATTTTATGCAGGATTTTGTTTCTTTTTTATTTGGAACCTCAGCCCTCCTACATACCTTTCTCCACGCCCAGGCACTTTTAGGGGTGTGCCCCTTCAGGGAGGAGGTAGATTGTACTGTTATGTGGGTCAGTATGCCACACTACATCAGACAGACTGGATTATCCTCAAGGCATTTAATGAGTCTGTATTTTGTTCTCTTTTCCTTGCACCATGTTGCAGAAGGTCTCTGCCAGCAAAAAACCTGGGGTGGGGGCAGGGAAAGAGTTCTGAAAAACACTTTAAAAATACTGTCTCTGTCACACCAAGACTCACACAAGTGTTATAGACACACTGCATAGGGCCTGCTCAAGGCCCAAGTAATGAAACTGGATTGTTGAAAGGGAGTTCTGTCTGGACACATTACACTGGGGAGAGGGGAAATAGCAGGTTATTTTTCTACAAAAAAATGATTGATGTCTGTAGACTTTGAGCAGCCATTACTAAGACACAGTTTACCCAAAATATATTTTGGTTCATACCTTACACCTGAAATTTTTCAAAACAAGAGAGAATGAATTTTTAATGACAACAAAGGCATTAGAGTTAATATAGATTATATTGTAAGATTGGGACAAACTACAGAAAAACACAGAGAGATGGCAAAAACCTGATGTGCAGTTTAAAAGTCTCAGGATAGAAACACAAATTTAAAGAAATAACCCAGTTTTCCTCTAAGAGACTGAAGAAAGAATGCAGATAGATCCTCATGACTTGCAGGTCAGTATATCTCCATCTGCACAGGAAGGAAGTATACAAAGATCTATGGGAATTGTAAATAGGGCTGGTAGAAGAGTCTATACCTGTACTGGCTGGTGAAACTGCTAATGCAGAAAAAAAATAATGATAATGTGAAGGAGTAGGAAAATATCAAACAGTGGATACAGGCATACTCAAAAGAGCCAGAGAGAATGCTGAAGAAATGCCTTTAAGTGAGCTATCAGGCCCTACTTGTACTTTAAGGTATATTAGTCATGGTAGGCAAGTCAAATGCATTCAGGACCTTATCTGTAAGTGATAAGAATGAGTAGAAAATAGTTTCCATTTGCATCTGGAGGCATGAAAATTCTTAAATCCTTTGATATATAAGAGAAGTATAGACAACACAGATCACAAAGTTTTAGTGACATTTGTAAAAAAAGAATAAGTAGACATCTGTTTCTAGTACTTGTGAACTACTTTTTCCAGGTGCTGTTCAATGGTTTAGTACTAGAAAACAGACTTGGAAAACATGTGATGATACCTGATACTTTGTCTTTAGCTTTCAAACAGAGTTAAGGTTCAGCAAAAAAAATAGTCTGATACTGTGTCAGAAAATATCTGAAGACACATCCAGAGTCTGAATATATTCCTTTGCTTGTGCAAAAAACCAAAACAGACCATAAAATATTTTGGATTCTTGATGATAGTATGTTCTTTCAGGTACAAAGAAAGGCAACTGAAACAATGGAGGAGTCAGAGAATCTGCTTTGATGAGGGAAGACTGAAAAGACAGAAACTCTTCAATCTGAATTAAAAATGACAAAAGGGGGAATAAAATTAAAGCTGATTAAATAATTCAGGTGGTGGATCCTGCAATACTAGGAATAGGGAACACCCAGGCAAGACAGTGATTGGCTTAAAACAGATGGAAGAACACAGCCTAATGTGGCAGGGAATGCTTGCTGTCAAACCTGAGGGAGGAGGTTAGGAGAAGGCTTAGGCAAGCATAGACCAGAGATCCAGAAAGAGATGGATAAAAGGGTGTGGACGCTGAAACCTGGGGGGCAGGAAGATTTTCCAGCTTTCTGCCTCTGCCTGTTAGAAAGTCTTTGCTTTCTCACAGACACTGGCTGAAAACAGTTAGAAGTTTCTGTAGACTAACCCCTTTATCTTGCAGGTTGTTTTGCAGCATTGTTGTGGTTCTAACTAGAAAAGATTTAGAAATGAGTGTCTTAGAATTTGGCCAATCCCTTCAAGGGGTGGATGGCCAAAGGGCCAATTACCTCATGCCATTTAACACACTTTTGCGAACTAACATATAAAAGCCTTTGGAAAATTATTAAAGTGCTTCCTTTTATCCCTGAGCCTTGGACTCCACGTGTTTCTTCTCTCACTGTCCCCGGCACAACAGCGACAAAAGGGCCTAGGCAGGGATGTACCCTCTAACACACAGAACCGTCCTGGAGGCTGGAGCAATACCAAGGCCAGGGACTGACTGCACAGAGTGACCAGTGTCCTGATCTTCCCCAAAATTACCACTGGATTGCCACTGCTGGAGGTAGAGCCAGGGCAGGATGGACCATAGGTCTGGCTGAGCAGGGCATCTCCTGTGGTGTTAAACTGGTTCTTCTAACAATAGATAAATGCAATTAAGAAAAAAACCAGCACCCTTTATGTTTCTGTCTCTTTTTCTTTCTTATTCTTTCCTCTGCTGTTTGTTAAAGTATCAGTTCTAGTATTAAAGAGTTACCATTATAAGCACTCCCAATGATTTCTTATCATGATTATCTAATAATCTTTGGAGTTATGAATACGTATCAGGTCCACCTTTTCTCGTTCCCATTCTCCCCTGTGTGTATCCCGTCATTCAAAACCACATCCTTTCACATGACCCAAGAAGTGGTCTGAAAAGACACTAAACAGGAATAGCTTCCCATTATTTGTTTTCTCTTTACCCAGAGACTTTCACTTCCAGAGAGATATTAGAGTGCAACTTCTCTCAGTCCTGAAGTGCAGCCAGCTCAGAGGCAGACTGCTGCAAGTGTTTAATAGTTCCCAACAGCACTGATCAGTAGATAAGGACAGGAGGTTAAGAAGGGTACTATGTTGGAATAAAATGAACAAACCCATTTCAAAGGTCTTGTATTTCTTCAAAGTAGTCATGGAGAAGACAAAAAAAAGACAGACATATATAAAATGCAAACATTGGAGAAGGCAATTAGAAAGGGTACTGGATGTGTGATAGGTTTACAGAGGGGAAAGAGGAATGAATCATTTGGCAGCCAACTTCTGCTGAAAATAGGGAAACTTGGGGCTCTGGAGCCCTTTAACCTGTGCCACATCTGGCAACAGTTTGGTTTAAGGAAGATTTTCTTCATAATTAACCAATTAATCCTTGATGAGACCCTGGCAAGGCAGATGGCTTTTTAAGCTGTGGTATAGAAAAAGTTGTTCTGCAGTAAGAGCAACAATCCGTGAAGCTGTTACACATTTTCCAACCCACCCTATGTTATTTTTTAGAAAGACTGCTTTTCTGTGTAATTCTGGCTTTTATCTTGTGATTCTTCTCCGCTTTTTTTTTTTTTCCTCCAGCAAACTAATTTTTCATTAAGAAAAAATTAGAAAAAGAGTTTCAAATCACTTCAGTTCTCAAGGCAAGGAATTAGAGAATGTGTGTTCCTGGAAAAATAAAACAAAAAAAGAAAGACTGTGTTGTGGATGCTGTGAGAAAAAAATCAGTACAAACTGGTGTTTAAAAGTCACAAATCCTTAATTCCTTAATACAGACATATGCCATAAATACAAATCACTAAGATACCAATCTCCCCTCTGGCCCAAGCCAGATGTACCTATAATGGGCAGAAAGGAGGTTCCTTATCTTTCTCTTTTAGCTGTTATGGCCATCTGCACATCTTACTTGCCAATGAGAACTGCAGCCAGTAGAACTTCACAGCTTCCTGCTTTGAAGATGTCAGTGAAGCAATTCAGGGAGATTTCAATTAAGAAATAAGTGAACAAATGAATCATATTTGAATACCACGAGTCATAAATGCAAAGCTTTTTATTTCCTTGGAAGGACTGCTATTTTATTGTGTTTATTGTTAGCTTTTTGTGAGAAATTCCAGAGGCCTGGACTTACATAACAGAACATGCCAGGACAGTCAGACATTGTGCTCAGCATCACTGTCATGAAGTCCAATAGCTATTAGTCATATTTACTTTCTTTGATCAGGATGTAAAAAGAATTATTAATGTCTGATAGGCAGAACAATTATAAATGGAGCCAATTCACGTTACCTAAGCCATGGTGGAGTCAAGGATTTCTGAAGCATTCCCTATATGGACTTTCCAGGTTAGCTGAAAGAATGTTCAAATAAAATATAACCATTTTATGAATTTTAGAAGAAATAAAAACATACTGTCCTTTGATCATTGATCAAGGAGAGTTTCTATGAGTCCTGTGGATAAGGCAAGCTGTCCCAGAATTCATACTGAGCAAATTAACTCCTGAAACTGGAAAATACAGCCAGGTCTGCTGAGGAGTTGGGCTAATCTTCTTGGCACGTTGCCGTGCTAACCCAGCTGTGATGCTCCTGCATCCAACCAGCAATCTCTGCCCTGCTTTGCTCTGCATGCAGATACCAACTTGCTCAGGCTGAGCTCAACATCCCGTCATCATGCTCCATTACACAGCTGGAAAGATGCCTCCCATCTCTCCCATACAATATGAAGTTATGCTCTGCCACTGGCCTTGTCAGAAGCTGAGAAGAAAGCCAGCATCTTCATCATTTCCAGGCCTTTGAGAGCCCTGATAACCAGCCCACTGTGAATTTCAACAGCCACGGCAGCTTATGGACCAGTATGGATGAGTTGCTGCTGAACAGGTATCTCCTGCTTAAATCTCTGAAGGGCCAGGGAGCAGCACACAAAGATTTGTGCCCTGTGTCTCTCTAGTAAGAGAGACATCTGTGTCTCTCTATCTCTCTGTAACCCTCTCTAGGGGTCACAAGAAAGTCAGATGAATACATGTGTCACTCAGGTCTGATCTATTCTCTTTGTCAGAGAGCCAGAAGTCAGATAGTAAGTGGCACAGACTCCAGCACTGGCAGCTGGTCACCTCCCAGCTTTTCCCTTCAATCCACAGACAGATCAGAGCAATCAAACACATGAAGAGCAATTTCCTCCATTAAGAAACATGCAATACATTGATTTGTTTCCAGGCTGGTACAATCACTAAGATCCAGCCTAAGGATAATGTGCATAGATACCTTTAAGATCTTTATTTATACTTTCTCCCTCTCCTCTCTCCTTTACACATCCCTGTTTCTGCCTGGCCCTGTGCAAGGCATGAACACATGCACTGTGCAAGGTGAAGCAGGGGCCAGAGTAGGGCAGGGACAATTAGAGCTGCACTTCCTGTCACATCAAGGTATGAGACCTGCAGATGGAACCTGTCAGACTCTGAAAGGTTGCAATCACAACAGAAATATTTTCTTTAAAGAGAAGGCATGAAAAATATTTTACACTTTCAGTTAAAACCAGGTCAAGTTAAATGTATGGGCAGGTGCTGCTTAGAATCTGTATTTCTCTGGACTTCTACTTTCTGATCCCCATCTTGATTTGATCAGTCTTCAGATTCACCATTTAGATTATAGAAATGCCCAGTCAGGACTGCACCAGAAACAGAAGATTCCAGGGGATTATATAATACAATTTATATTATATAATAATACCATTGTACAATGCCATTATCATTCAATGCATTTAGAGAAGTTTGGAAGACTGACAGGTTTTAAGTTTCTCTTCTACTTGCTATTGAACAGAAAGTGGTATCAAGAATGCAATTTTAATTGCAACTTTCCTTCTCTTGTAATTCTAAGAAAAGACAAAACTTCAGAAACATGAGGTTCATTACTAAGCTTCCTCAGCAAAATTAGAAAACATGATTCTTGTAAGTTAACATATATCATCCATAAATATTAATGGAAATTCACTTTTAGTATTATTCAGCTGCTTTATCTGTTTAGCCTTTGCTAAAATAATTTCTGTTCTTGGTCATCTAGAAAGAGTTTTCACCACTGGCATACAGGAATTTTCATAGCTTTTGGGATTTGGGGGTTGTGTTTGCCCTGAGGGTTTGGACATTTTCTATAGTTTCTATGAGTCACTGCTGAAATTATGTGTTTGAGTAATTTCTTTGTGGAGTAAAAAATTTATAATCTCTTTAAAAAGCTCCTTGCTTGTGATGCTTATACTTGTTTGGGCTGACAGACTATTAAAGAAGAAGAGTTACTGATCTCAGAAGAAATTTTTTCCTGTTAACTGTGCACTTCATTTTACCTTTTCTTCTCCAGCAGTGACTGCACCCCAAAACAGTAGTTTGTCACCTTTATGTGGTTCATACATGAATTGTTCTTTCAGGAGAAAGCAAAGAGAGGGGAAAGATAGAGAAGAATTAATCCCAGATCAATCACACTCATTTCGAAGGGGTTTGACATATGAGCCACAAACACTTCTGTCTGACGGGCTCCGTGCGGATCCAGTTCCTCCTGTCAGAGCAAGCTGCAAGCTTGCTGTGCTGGCTGCAGCTTGAGGCTCCCAGAACAAGCACGGGAAGGCTGCCGGGGTTTGCCATGAATCCCTTTCCTGTGCCAGTGGGAGTCACACAAGACTTCTGCAGACAGCTTATACTGCACCCAGGGAAACCAGGAACAGCATATCAAAGGAAATAACTCCAAACTCCTCTTACGCTATTTCTTTCCTCTCAAGGACGGATATTTATGAAGTGATTATTACTTTCCTCCTGTCTCTCCTCTGCATACTCTATGTCTGCATGACACATCTCCAGTCAAGGACTTGCTTTGTTTTTCGAGCAGGCTTTTGCTTGGAGATTTCCGCAATTCTTTTCCGTTTAGTTGAGATAGTACCTGCTACTCTAAAAGATCAATTAAAATACAATTGTGAAAAAAAAATATCTCAGCATCCTAGAATGAGGTGTGTTGGGCTGTGGAATAGTCTCCTGGGGATGTGGTGGAAATGACTTTGCTTGCAACTTATAGAACTGCTGAAAACTAGAAATTATAGAGTAAAGAGCAATTGAGGATTTGTTTCCAGGGAGTAAGTTGGGATTTAACAGACACAGTAGGTCAATGCAGGCAGTTTTTATTATTTTTTTCCACCCCACCTCTAACTATGTGTAAACAAGGAAGGAACAATTTTATTTATTACAAGATAAAAAGGTCAACCAAAATTCAAACAACAAAACTCCACATAAAATCACTTATTTTAGGGAATACATTTTTCTATGGTTTAATTGAAACTACTGTTCACTGCATTTCTGCGACGTGTTCAAAGTCACCATATGCCACTTTCGTTGTGGATTAAGCCTTATTTGCTTTAAGGAAGTACCTTCTTTGAAGTGGATATTCTCCAGACTTTAAGTAACATAACCTGCTTCACATTTCTGTAATTTCCCAAAATTGTGTTAACGTACACATTCCTTTGCTGAGCTGGTAAGCATTAGCCCTTGTCTGACTTAGTTATTACTTGCCACTGTTTCTCCATCCATAAACTACATTAGATTTAAGTTTCCACAAGCAAAACCCATACTGCAAGTTAATGTAACCACATGGAACATGCCACAGCATTTGTCCATCCAAATCTACTCTGAGAATGCTATGTCCTTCTGCCTCTTCATATAAATCACAATGAAACAAGAATTACGGAATATACCTGTAAACTTGAATACTCCTGTTAATTTGAAGGAAGTCACTTTTATGCTACTTTAAGTGTGGAAGTAATGTTAGATATCCATGGTACATGAGGAAAAGGCAGGCTTTAAGAGTCTCTTTCATTTGCCTGGGTAAAATATGATAAATCATATATTCATAATTTGAAGGTAAAGCCAGAGTAAAATTCTATTTAAATGCAAGTGGATACTTATGGAAGTTATTTCATTCCTCTACCTCTCATCTGCACTGTTTGATATATAAGAGAGAAAAATCAAAATGTGTCTTGGGAGGGCCAAGTCAGTCCCTGTCATTTTTTTTGTTCCATTGCAAATAAACTACAGTCCTCTGAGCACTGTGGGACTGCCATAGCTGCAGTGTCTGGTATTTATCTGTGAAAAAATGGAAGTGTTAGATGAATAAGAACATAGATGCAAGCCTATAGAGAACTTGTGTCTGTAGCATAGTGAACTAAACCAAGATTTTTCAGATACAGATGACAATGGATAGCTGCATTAAAAGATTTACATCTGATTTTATAGCTGATTTCAGACTGTGCTTGTCTTTAATCTCAGCAGGAAGAGTATCGGAGCCTCTGGGAAATAAAATAAATAAATATGAGAGAGGGCAGATATTTAAGTGCTTAGCTCTGGGCCTGTAAATATGACTGGAATGGAACAGCTGGGATACCTGGATTTGTTCTTTTAAGAGATGGCTGAAAATGAGATCTCTTTGCTCTTCCCATTGACTCAATTTCAAGAACATATCATTGCATGAATTTATTTCTGGGATAATCAGTCACCATCATGAATATCTGTAATGAACTTACACATCCTTGGAATCAATTTTGGGAGGCCTGGATTGGTCCCAACAGTGCAGCATGTCTTGTAATAACTGATCCCCTCTACATCTGGGACTGACAAACCTGCACAAGTGGTAGGTCAAATTCCCCACTCCCTATCTGAGGATAATTTTAAGGTTTTTAATCACTCTTTTTAAGCCTGAGCTTCACATTTGGTTTGCTTTCAAGCTCCCTACTGTATCTGGTCTTCCTGTGGGCTTTTGGTTTTTATTTTCATTTGGTTTCAACAGATGTTATTTGCTGCTATTTCACTCTGCTTTGGAGAGGATTTATCATTGAGATGTATTTTCATTTTAGTGCACAAATACATTAAATCCAGGCATGAAGCCTGACCAAAACAGCTGGAAAGTGACACTGAAATTAAGGCTATAGTGCTGCTTCTCTAATCTGCTGAGCAGTTTATATAAATGCAGTTTAAATAAAATGAGTCTGCAAACAGAAAAGCTTAAAGGATATTAAATCCTGGCTTTATAAATGATGGTCAAGCTAGCAGGAACCACCCCATAGCATGTAATCTTTCTCTTTCATGTGACAAGGTTACCTCACAAGGTTTTCGGAGTAAACTTAATTAAAGCCAGTGGAAAGAAAATGCAAAAGGAGAAAGGTAACAGATTTTATTTCAGAAATCAAGTATATTTACATCTATCTAGCTATGGGCTAGAGGTATGTCTCCCTAGTCTTAGTGGGAGAAAGCTTAATTTCTTTTTTTTTCTCTAGGATACTTACACTCCCACACACAATCACAGTGAGCAGAGAGAAGGTGGGGATGAGTGGACTCTTCCCTTTTCCTGGGAGAGAGGAGTTCCCTGAATAATAAAGGTTTTTGAAAGGACAGAATATGCTGCACATGGAAATGAGTTTGTCAGTGTTCCTAACATTTCTATACAGCTGTAATCCATGCATTTAATAAAATATTGATATCTGTTTCCCCAGTTCTATTATGCAGCAAAAATCTTAATGGGATCTAAATTAAACACTTCTGCAATGGGTTGGAGACTGCATGTCATTTCTTGCCCTGGTGGAAGAGCTTTGTGCCATCCCATCTGCTGTTCCAAATGCCAAACTTCAGAAATATCACTAAATGCGAGGGCTGTTGTAGAGAAGTACTTGCAATTTTATTTGAGATTCTGTTTAGCCTGGTAAAACATCCCCCTATCTGTTTGTATCACTGAGCTGTTGCTGAGCTACAGGCCCAAGTCTAATCTCAGATTGATGAAATGCATCCAACATGACATTTGACTCAAACTGCTCATAAATAATAATAATACTACTTTACATTTATATAACCCTTTTCAGCAAGAGCTCTCCCAAAAGGCCTTTTTGACCTCCAATTTATCTATTGTGACTCTCAGTGAATTAGAGACAAGTGTAATGCTCTCTACTCCACTACCACATACAACGTGGCAATAGCTGTGAGACAAATTACATTTATGATGAGAATCCAGTCATCTCAGCTATGTGATGCCCAATAATCCATCCCTGCAGAGATCACCTGTACCATTATCAGTGTCTCAGTGGTTCAGACAGCTGCCAGCTGTATAAAAAGCTCCCTGCCCGATAAATATTGTCCCCTTTCTTCCAAATCTGGCACCTCTAACCCTCAAATAACTACACAGACCTTAGCTTGACAATATTTACTCCAGAAAAAAAAGATACTTTTAAGTGCAGGATTTTACAATTCACTGTTTACTAAAACCAAAATTTTAATTAATTCTAAAAAAACAGGTTCCTGGAATTATTCTGAATTTAAGGTGTTTGTGCCTCAATCCTAACCAAAAAAATATGGAAATATTAAAATTTACCACCATGACACTGTCACATCAAAAATATTGTGCAGGTCATATCAAAACAGGGCTTTGTTCTGCTCGTAGTCAGGATTTTTTTCCACTTCGCCTTACGAGAATATATTTTCAAAGGCATCTAGGCATCAAACAATGCAGATGGGGATTTTCAGATTCATGTGCTGTGTCTATTGCAGCTTGAAGCCTAAATCCCATGAATAAAATTGCCTTGGATAAATCATGAGGGCTGACTTTAGCAATCTGCCAAAGCACAACACCTATCTACATATCTAAGAAACTCACTGTAAGACATTTTCTCCCTGCTCCTGCTGAGAGCAGAGGTACAGTTCCTATTGCCTTCCAAAGGAACAGAATTTAACTAATGGGGCACTTCTACTTCTGTGTAAAACTTCCTTTTTTGATTAATAGAGAGTACAATTTTTTGTAAATAATTTTTGATTACTTAGGTTGCTTTAAAATATCTTTATGGCTCAAAGACTGTGCCAAAGACAGCTGATGACAAATGTTACAACACGTGGAATACATGGTAATAGAAAGAGAACACACCAACTTGGAACTTGAAACTCTTCGCTGCTATACAAGAGATCCAACCATAAATTCCTGTTCTCACCTTGCAGTGGGAGCTCAGGAATTTTAGCTATTTTGGTGTGATTTTTTTATCATTTGGTTGTATTTTAAAATTTTAAGGATGCTTCTTGTTAGTCCATTTTAGCTCTATTCCCAAGATAATGCCCATAAATCCATTATATATTACCTTGTTCTTGCAAAAAGGCCAATGTCAGTAATTATCAAAAGTAAACAGGATGCTGATTTTATCATGCATTATACATTGAATCAATAGTGCAAGAAAAAGTCTAGTGAACCAGTGATTTTCTCTACATACTGTAGCCTGTTCTGTCCTTTTTTGCTTTTCTCACCTGCTGATACCCTTGTCCCCAAACCCAAAACATTTCCCATTTCTGTCTGGTGTCTGCATATCACCACTGGAAAACTCAGACATGTATTTGCTATACAAGGACAGCAGTTTTCAAATCTGTATTTAGACTAAAGCCCCAGGTAGAATTAAACAATTTTACAGTGTTCCAGCTCTAACAGCAGACATCCCATAAACTCACAGTCAAGTGCATTCTATATACAATTTGGCATCTGATAACCCTTTGGTTTCAGTTTGATAAGTCAATGACTGATCGTGTAACCTAACTGTGAGCTACTCCTTTCTACCTTCCTTGAAGGTAGATGAAGTAATCACGGAAAAATGTGATTGAGAGCAGCCCTGAGGAGAAGGACTTGGGGGTGGTGGTGGATGAGAAGCTCCACATGAGCCAGCAATGTGCATTCAGAGCCCAGAAAGCCAAACATATCCTGGGCTGCATCCAAAGCAGGGGACAGCAGGGCAAGGGAAGGAATTCTTCCCTTCTGCTCTGCTCTCGAAATCCCACTGGGAGAAATGCATCCACCTCTGGGGTCCTGACATGAGAAAGTCATGGATCTGCTGGAGCGGGTGTAGAGACCACAAAGATGATCAGAGGGCTGGAGCAGCTCTCCTATGAAGACAGGCTGAGAGAGCTGGGGTTGTTCAGGCTGGAGAAGAGAAGGCTCTGAGGAGACCTCAGAGCCCCTTTCAGCACCTGGAGGAAACCTACAAGAGAGCTGGAGTGGGACTATTTACAAGGGTATGTAGTGACAGAACAAGGCAGAATGACTTCAAGCTGAAAGAGAATAGGTTTAGATTAGATATTAGAAAGAAGTTCTTTAGTATGCAAGTGGGGAGACACTAAGACATTGCCCAGAGAAGCTGTAGATGTCCCATCCCTGGAAGTGTTCAAGTCCAGGTTGGAGGGGGGCTTGGTCTAGTGTAAGGTGTCCCTGTCCATGGCAAGTGAATTGGAAACTAGATGATCTTTAAGGTCCTTTCCAACATAAACCATTCTACGATTCTATGAAAAATAAAGCACTTTCTAATAAAAAAGTGTTCAGACCTCTGTTCAAGCCAGAAGGAATTTTGATAGTTCTGATTTTATGGACTGTAGACTAAGGTAGCAGAATTATGTTGATTTTCTTACAGGGGATAGAAATAAAGAGAAATGAAAGCAGATGGATCTGCCCTAGCAGTGAACCATTGGATACAATACTTTGCTTCAGTGAGTGTCCAAATGATTTTCAGGTAGTTTGGCGCATAGGTAATTTATGTGCTTCATTCTCTGCCTGCTATTTAGAAGCTGTTTCTCAAGAAGGGATTGTTCTCTGAACTGTTCACCCTTGCATGCACTATTTCGTTCTTAACTCTTCTAATATTCTTCTTAAGGTTAACTTAGTGAAGTGAATTCAGTACACTTTTTTGTCGCACTCAGAGGCTCTGCAGGTGCCTGGGGTCAAACCCAAAACCTGCAGGGGTGCTCCTAGGTGACTGCTTGCCTGATGACTGCATGTGTCATGCCACAGAGGCTGTCCCAGCCATGGGATATTTTCCTTCACTAACCAGAGGCAACAGTGTCCCCAGAAAGGGCAAAGCTGCTGAGGACCTTGTATTTTGACCAAATATAACTACTCTTCTTTAGGCACCTCAAATACAAAAACTGGCTCTTAGCTATAGCACATTTCATTTAATATTTTGGAGTGGAAAACAGAAGTCTGAAGCACAAATTACTGTCTCAGATAAGCTGTATCTAAAGACTCTGTGGTAAAACATGCAGCTCGGGTACCCCATTTTCCTGACCCCACAAACAGATTGATAAGCAGCCCTGGTTTCTACAAAGATTCTTGCTTTTGTAGGCCTCATTGAGACATTTAAAAACCTGTCAACACATTTAACAGTTCTCCCCTTGCCTTAGTGAAGATGTCTAGGATAGAGAAGCAATACTATTCTTATTGACAGATACAAAAACTTTAGAGGAGGCACCTGGAAAAACAGAGACCCTACATCCACAGCAGGACCTTAGTACGCAGAAATCATAATATTGAACTAAATATCCAGTACCTCAAACAATTCAGAAAAGTGTAAAATACACATGCTTCGGTGCCTACAACAATTCAAGGTTAAAAAAAAAAAAAAAGGCAAACAAAATAAAACCCACCCTCAAATAGTTAAACAATCCAAATGTGTATAAAAATGGAATTATTATAAGGAATTTTCAGGTATCACCAGTATGTCTATCTGGGTTAAGCTACAAATATACACAAACTCAAATCTTTGGAGATTCCCAGATCTTTTAGAATCATCTGAATGGCTACACAAGAGCTGACACAAGTAGATTTACAGAAGAGGATAAATCTTGGCAAAACACTGCATAGTAGTTCAATTATCCTGCTTCAGGGAAATCTAATTTAATTGCTGGAATGCAATCACTTCCGATAAGGTTGATACGAGCATCATTTATTGTTGGTAAATGTATCTTCACCAGATGTTCTTCTACAACAGCTAAATAAAATCGATAGTCACCCACTTCAAACAGCAAACTATTTGTTGCTACTATAATTTTTAAACCATCTAGCCAGAGGTCAGTAAGTTATTTTATAATGAAAAATAAAGATTATAGCTTCTTCTTAAAAAACTCCATCCCCTGGTATTTATTATTGCACAGTTCTTTATCTGTATGCACCATTTTTCCTTGTTCAGTACTTCACTTCTCTGTGGCCCACTTCCTACAGACTACTCTGCTGTGCCATTTCCTGGAGGATGAAATGAAGCCCATCATCTCATCTCATCAATGTTTAAATGAACTATTCCAAAATTCGATGTTTAAGGATATTGGGAAATTGCTGTATTGGGTTATCCCTGGCTGAATGCCAGGTACCCACCAAAGCCTCTCTGTCACTCCCCCCGGCAACTGGACAGGGAGAGAAAATATAATAAAGGGACCATGGGTTGAGATAAGGACAGAGAGAGATCAGTCACCAAATGGGCAAAACAGACTTAAATTAGAGATAATAATTGAATTTATTAATAACAAAATCAGAGCAGGATAATGAAAAGCAAAAATAGACCTTAAAAACACCTTACCTCCACTCTCCCTCCTACCTCTACCTGCTACCCCCAACGACTCAGGGAGATGGAAATGCAGGTTATGGTCAGTTCATCATCCGTGGCCTCTCCTGCTGCTCAGGGAGAGGAGTCCTTCCCCTGCTCTGAAGTGGTGTCCCTCCCATGGGAGACAGTTCTCCATGAACTTCTCCAACATGATTACATCCCATAGACAGCAGTCCTCCCCAAACTGCTGCAATGTGGGTCACTCTTCCATGGGATGCAATCCTCCAGGCACAGCCTGCTCCAGGTTGGGTCCCCCACAGGGTCACAAGTCCTACTAGGAAACCTGCTCCGGTGTGGGTTCCTCTCTCCACAGGCCTGCAGGTCCCTGCCAGGAGCCTGTCCCAGCCTGGGGCTCCCACAGGGCCACAGCCCTCTCTCAGGCATGCACCTGCTCTGGCCTGGGTCTCCTCCATGGGCTGCAGGTGGATCTCTGCATCCCATGGGCTGTAGGGGCACAGCTGCCTCACCATGGGCTGCACCACAGGCTGCAGAGGAATCCCGGCTCTGGTGCCTGGGGCACCTCCTGTCCCTCCTTCTGCACTGACCTTGGGGTCTGCAGAATTGTTCCTCTCACATATTCTCATTTTGCTCTTCCCTGGTCACAATTACTTCTGTACAATAACTTTTTTTTCTTCCTCAGCAATCTGTTATCACAGAGGTGTTACCACCATTTCTAATTGGCCCAGCCCTGGCCAGTGTCTGTCTCAGAGCCAGCAGGGACTGGCTCTGCTGGACAGGAAGGAAGCTTCTGGCAGCTTCTCACAGAAGCCACCCCCGAAGCCCCACCACTACCAAAACCCAGGCAATGCAAACTCCATACACTCTAACATTTGAACAGTTCTATAAATGCAGCTGGACACATTTTTTCCATTGTTCTAGTTGTGCAAAGATACCTCAAAGACAAACAATGTACAGCTCCTGAAGTCTCCTAGCTCTGCAGGTTTGTGAGATGAGGTATAACTAGGACTCATGCAGACACCCCATGGCTGATGCCAAATGAGGCAGGTAGGACAACCATTCTTATTCACTTGCATGTTTTAATACTCTCTGTTATTTAAGCAAATAAGTACTTAGAGGTTCTGACTTGCAGCATGGTGACATTTGGAGTGTACAAGGGCAAGAAATGCACTACAGTCCCAATACTGGTGTTATTTCTACTCTACAATTCATTGACAAATTCTATCACAAGTAATTTGTATTTGTGAAATTACATAAGAGACCCAAGTGGTTTTGTTAGATATTAAGCCTATCTAGTGCAATCACACTGTAGTGAATGTATCTATTGTTAGCATTAGCACTGAGAATTTAAAACTGGAATAAATTTTTATTACCTTGGGAAATTTACATATTCAAATTTAAGCAGCAAAAATTCCCAACTTATCAATATTGAAGTATTCTTGGGTTTTTTTATGGTAAAACACCCTTAAAATAATTAATCTTTTGTAGGGGCACAGTTTAGCAGATGTGCTATTTTGGAAATAGACCTTGAAGCTTTGTAAGCCTGTAAAATTTGCAAATAGATGAGAACAAACTCTTAGTAAATGAGATAAGGTAATAAAGTATGTACTCTTTAACTAATTGTAGACGTAACGCCTAAAGATCTTGTGAAATAACTTCTGTTATGCCAGGTATTAATATAAATTAGCTCAGCTGTGAGCATGGTCTCTTCTTAAAAGCTGAATGGATTTGCTATGACATTGCTTTAAAAACCTTTGGAGATGCTCTGTGGATAATGATGAATATTGAATTAATTTGCATAGCATTAAACTGCACGGAAACATTTGACTCCTAGTTGTATTCCCTGTTTTATTCTCACCAAACTTCATACATAAGTGATGTACCTTCAGCTGAAATATCAGAGCACACCATAACCATAACCATCCTTTTCCCAAATAGTCACTAGCTTATCAGAAGAGTGAAATTCTGCAAATGAAATTTTCCAAAATATTTCTTTAATAAACCCAAGAGAATCTGTGTGAATATGACACCTGTTCTTTGTCCAAGGATTCATAAAAACCTATTAACTCCAAACAAGAATGTGCTGTTGGGAGTGGAAGCAAGGAAGTCTAGAACTGGTGGATTTCCACATCTCCAACTCTGATGCACAGTGATGACTATTAGAAAGTTGATACCTTTCAATACTTTCTACAAATCTATTCTCTTCACAGTTTAAGAAGAAGCCTGGGCTATCTTGCATAGCACTGTGTAGAAGCACCTGACACTCTTGACTACAATACAGTCTTCTCGTACACAGAAGAAAATTCCATTTGTGTCCCAGAGGGTCTTCTGATCGCAGACATCAGCATCATTTGATCTGACAGCAGACAAAAACTCTCTTCAGAACAAAATACTTTACCTACAGACAGCTATACCTGAGCTCACTCATGGTCTCTAGAGAAATGGAGAGTTGCATGCAGAGAGCCATGGTAAGCACGATACTGCTACACAAATACAGGAGAATAAAGGGCGATTCCAACCCTGTGCTTCTGTGGCTCACAATAATCTTACTCCAGTTCCTATTTCCCTTTACAGGAGGGACCTATGGAGCATCCAGATGAAATTAAGGAGGTGTGGTAAAGCAGGGTAGATACAGGGTGCAAGGCTGTGAATTCCACCTACATGAAATCGCACAAAGCAAAACTGGAACTGGAAATCATAAATCCACTTCTCAAAAAGGGTGCTGGCTGCTTTTGCCTGTAATTCTCCAAGCTGGTGGAGAGATTCATGAGCTCCAGGGAGACCCACTACCTGCACAAGCCAACTTATCTCTGGCTGCAGTTTAACCCAATTTTAATAGCTCCCAGGTCATCAATAACAGTATGACCTGAACTGGAGCTTCTCAAGTGCTTTATTCTATCCCATGTTATAGAAGTTTTCTCCTTAAGAGCATTTCCAGCACAAATCCTGCTTTTCTTTATCATATCTGAACCTGTAGCAGCAGAAAAAAACCCAATATGGATCAGGGAAGCTCTGGAAAAGCACCTCTCAAGTTGTTTGGGGTTTGTCATCACCAGAATGAAACTAAGACAGGTTGCTGACAACAATTTTTCTTTCAGGAAACCTCTTACCTTACCCCATGTTAACAGGAACAGTTAGATTAGCAGGGAGCATTAATCAATGCCCACTAGTACTACAAATGCTGTTCCCTGAAAGGCAAGACATACCTTTTGGATAAGATTTTGCAAGCACAGCTAGCATAGAGTACAGTGAAAGAGACAGGTACAAAAACGTGTAAGGATTCTTTCTGACTGCAGAATGAGCCTTACCTCAGCTACTTTGACTGGATATCAGTTAACAAGAACATCCTTTCCCTTCAGATTTTCCCCCGAGGACATGTTTGGTTTTGTGGCTTTTATAATGGACTTGAGATACTTGTCTACTTTGTAGTTTTTGTACCTTTAAAATCTTAATTATTTTTTGCAACCTCAATAGCCAAAATACACAGGGTTCAATACAAACTGCCACAAGAGCCCATGGAGGGGCGACAGTGAACAATGATTTGGCAAACTTCTCCTCTACCAATCTTCTCAAGATAGGTCATTGGGATTTTACCTGACTGCCTAAGGCACTCAAAGGCTCTTTAGACCAGTCTTTTACCAGAAGGCATCCAAAATAAATTACATAAATTTTCTGCTTGGTGCTAGATCTAACCTGAAAGCAAAATTTGTTTCAAATTTCTGATTGCTGAAAGTAGCTACAATTAAAAGATGAACAATAAGAGTATGGTTAGTTTTGGTTGATTGATTTTGTTTTGCTTTTTAAACAGAAAGACAAGACTCCAAATAGTCTTCACAAATGATCCAGTAAAACTGAGAATGTCTATGCAAATGATGACACCTGAAAATAGTTTTCTTAGTGCATCTTTATAGGAGTAATTTGGAATATCAACTCCTTTGAGATTACTACATAGTGTTTTCTTCTTTAATTGCTAGAACCCAAGTCTTTAGAAATGATGGTTTCTTTAACATTTGTAGACATAAGCCTATGAAGAATTATCTTTAAACTATTAAGAATTATCTTTAAGCTAGTGTGTTAACCACACTGTCCTTTTGCCTTCTGATTTTCAGTCATGCTCTCAACATATCAGGAAAACCTCTTACAGCAGAGAATTGGTTCCAGCAAGTACTGGAACCCATCTTTAACAGAATGAGTTTTCATCATTATTCCTGTCGATGCTAAACAAACAAACACAATCTGGGGTCAACAGGCTGACCTGAAAACCAGAGGATCTTGACTTGTGATGTACAAACTACCCACTATTTGCAAAACAGCAGGAAGTATTTAAAAGGGCTGAGGAGAAAGGGGAGAGCACAGTGAAAGAAGAAATATTCCTACGCATTAAATGAAGGAAAGAATTCAAAAGGAGAGAAAATACAAGTACTGGATGACTATTTAAAATTTAGTCTCTAATTTTTATCTGACTGTAAGTGTGCCAAGCCATGTACACCACAGTCTACAGGAAGAACAGTTAATTATTCAATCTTGCATGAGTACAAGTGCAACCTTGACCTTCTGAGGTTTTTCTGTAGGAATTTTCTATTCAGGCAGCATAATCTTTATTATTGCTGAAGTCTTTAATATTTTCACATTGCTTTGATAACCAGTGGCATGTAAAAACACAGGTATTCCATGAAGCCCTTTGTAGAGTCCCTTTTCAAAGCAGAATAACTCTAAGTTACATTGGAAAGTTGTGTTTTGTAATTTAAGACATCACAAAAATCTAAATACACATTGGCCCACACACACAAAAAACCCCAGCTAAGACTGGTGTTTTCTTTTAGCCTAGTTTGATCTAACTCAGTTGTGAGTATGTGCGTATTTTTATCTGCCTCTCTCATGCAACTAAGTAACTCTTAAGCCAATTTCAGCAACATCGAAGAGAGAGTAAAGGTCTTTGAAGTAGGTCTCAATATTCTGGAAGTCAAATTTTCTGCAAAATCGCAGGAAACAGGAAGCTAGGTAGAGATGAAAGGCCATCCCTTGCCTGAACTGAGTTACACTGTGACCTCAATTCATACTAAGCCTCAGGGTATTTACAGAGGCTAGAGAACTGCTGAGTGTCCCAACATGAGAAAAGTTTCTGTCTGCAGTCATATTTTTATTAACTGTGACACAAGAATGCTACCCCGGGACTCCAAACCACTGAAAACCAGACCTCAGTACTGCCACTGCCCAAGAAAACACCTTTCCAGTTCTCTTCAGAAATGTCAGCCACCTGCACGAGTGATAAAATCTCCCCAGAGAAGAGCTCTTTCTCTGCCATAGAAAACCACTGTCTTATCACAGTACAAGCTCTGTTTTGTTCCTGAATCCAAAGTTTGAGAACTTAAGTAGGATGTCACACATCATACAAGGAGGCTGAACACCATGTAGATACTGGTATTCATGTTCACGCATTGCACTTTCAGCTGCTTGGTGCTTATTACGACTCTATGGAAAGGAGCTAAGATGAACTTAATAGCTTTTCTTATTTTTCTTTTTTCTCTCCAGTTTTTTATTATAAAGCCAGCTAAGGAAGATTTTAGGCCCAGCACAGATTAGAGCTGCTCAAACTCATACCCAACTGCCAGTAGCACCAGTTGCAATACAGACATACAACCCTCCTTCTCCCAGGAATGCCCTCCACACCAAGAGTTAAATGTGAATAACTTCTTGATTTTAGGAAACCTAGGTAATTCCAAGTCTTTAGTATATTTCTTATTCTTACAGAAACAGAAAACAAAAGTGCCTTGACTTTTTAACAAGTGCAGGTTTTGATTATTGTTTTTGTACTTCCTAATCTTCCTGGCTAGTTAAGTAAAACACAGCACAAAACAGAGCTAGTAAAAAGACAGGAGACATACGATAATCTCAGAGAGGGGAGTCGCTGCAGACCTGCTTGGGGAAGATATTGGATGTTTGAAAAGAGAAAAGGATTTTAGTAGAGGATTTTATTAACTATTGTCTTTTCCTCATCTCTGACTATACTAGCACTTTTTTTAGAACTTGCTCTCCCTTCTCCCACACTGCAGCTCAGATGCTGACATGAGTAGGGAAACTATGCAGAGATAAATCAGTCATTTGTTGTCTAGCATTCCTTGGGATATAGAGGTCCCCTTCCTTTTGTCAGAATATAAGAACTACCACTTGAATGAACTATCTCAACAATATTTCTCGTATTTTTTTTTTATCAGTCATTTTCAAGTCTCCTGGAGTATACTGTTTTGTTTAATACCTTATCAATGATCTGGATGAGGAGATTGCGTGCACCCTCAGTCATTTTGCAGCCAACACCAAGTTGGGTAGGATTTCTGATCTGCTTGAGGGTAGGAAGTCTCCCCAAAGGGATTTGGAAAGGCTGGATCAATGAACTGAGGTATGAGGTTCACAAAGTTTAAGTGCTGGGTCCTCCACTTGGGTCACAGCACCCCCATGCAACTCCACAGGTTTCAGAAAGAATGGAAAGCAACCCAATGGAAAAGGACCTGGGAGTTCTGGTTGACAGAGGTTGAGCATGAGCCAGCATGTGCCCAGGTGGGCAAGAAGGCGAATGGCATCCTGGCCTGTGTCAGAATGTGGCCAGAATGACTAGGGAAAAGTGTGGTGAGGCCACATCTTGAATCCTGTGTCCAGCTTTGGGCCCCTCACTACAAGAAAGACATTGAGGTGCTGAAGCATGTCCTGAGAAGGGCATCAGAGCTGGGGAAGGGTCTGGAGCACAGGTCCTGTGAGGAGCAGCTGAGGGAGTTTAGCCTGGAGAAAAGGAGGCTCAGGGGCAGACCTTATCACTCTACAACTGCCTGAAAGGAGGGTGTCGCCAGGTGGGGGTTGGTCTCTTTGCTCAGGTGAGAAGTAATAGGACAAGAGGAAAGACATGCCTCAAGTTGTGCCACAAGGTTTAGAATGGATACTGGAAAAAGTCCAGCATTCAAAGAGGCTGCCCAGGGATGTGCTGGCTCAACAGTTGGGCTTTATGATCTTAAGGGTCTTTTCCAACTGAAATGCTTTTATGATTAGCAGTCAAAGAGCTAGCCACAAATGCCTCGCTATACAGGCCTGTAACATAAGAGCACCTTGAGTTTTTCTCAAAGTGCAAAATTGATCCTGCACCCTACTACAATTCTTTGACCTGCACTCCATCCCCAGTTTCCCCCTATAGTTTTAGCATAAGAATCTACAAGGGACTACAGGTCTAATTCCAACCTTGTGCCTTGTACAACAGAAGTAGCAATCCCATTATGAAACTGTAATCACTGGCAGCCATGAGTGTCATTTGCCACTTCCATGACACCAAAGAAGGTTAAAAAAATCTGAAGAAAGAATATTTCCATAATATTAAAAAGCACGTGATCTCCTCTGTTGTCCTCACTTTGCCTCCCTTCCCTGGGGACATTATGTACAAGCAACCACACATTTTAACTACCACTGAACAAGGGTGTCAGCATCAGTCTCTGAACATCTTACCTGTGCTGGTTGCTGGCAAACCTTTTGCTGCTTGTACTTTCTAATCATTCTTATGCTGCGAGTGTTTAATAATGCTCAGTGAAATCCAGAGATGCCAGTCAGCAGTGCTAAACAGCACTGAGCATAATGAGTGATTAACTCAGGGCACAGATCTTCTGGTAATGGAGGCTGTGTAAAAACTTAGGTAATTTGTTTATGGAAAGATGTTGACTTGGCAGTCTGTGATTATAGCACTTGCTAGCGCTCAACAACAAAGAACCTCTGCCCACAAGTAACAGCAGAGGAGTAATTAAAAGAAAGAAAACAACTGATTCATTTTGGTCAAAATGGAGTTTTGGGGACATTACTGCAATAAAAATCAAGAAGCCAAACAATCAATAGCTCTAGTAAAATATTTTTGAGAACTTTTGTATTTCTGAGTAAGACAATGTTAACCCCTTCTCACTGGGCATCACTCTTGGGAAATTTAACTAGCTCTGGACAGCTGCCTAATGTTTACATGAAGTTTAACCCTCCTGGCTTCAACAAGAATTTCTATCAGTACTCCTTATTTGGCCTGGTTTTTTTTTAATGTAGACTCACAAATTACAGCCTTTTCCCTATTACAATTCTTTTTCCTCACTGCAAAATTTTCCTCCAGGGCCAATTCCCTTTGAGTGTCTAGTTCTTCCTTCAGCTCTGTGGGAGGAGCAAGAGTAACAAGCACAGACCCAGTTTACTAAAGAAGGAATAATTTATTCTTCCATTTTCACCTCAAATTCCTCATGCTTCTTTTGATATATGTTGGTCACATGTACAGGCTGAAGAAAAAGTAAGGAAGAAGGGTAACATTTGGAAGCTGGCAATTAACAAGAAATTTATCATGCATCATAAAGTAATGTGTCATATTTCTACCTATCACTTTTAAAAGCTCGCCTACAAACTGAAAGAACAATAATAAAAAGTGGGATTAGTGCTAAATGCTGGTATTCTGCGCACTGGGAGAGAAGGATTACATCACACTAGAACTAAAAAAAAACAGCCATAGAATTCAGCAGTTAGATTTGTTAATTCTGAAAGGTACTATCGCAAAGTGGGGAAGGAAAAAATCTAGTTGAGGGTTGAAGTTTTGCCCTCTATTCAAAAAATGACCAAGATACCTCACATCGGCTTGCAAACCTATTTGGAACAAAGTGAAGGATCTACTCCAATTTCACCATGGGACTCACCATGACTTGGGAGGAGGCCAGAAGAAGGTTCTCTGGGAAAGTGTGAATCTTGAGCACACATCCAGCCTAAAACAAGTCAGGCGAACAATAACATTATCATTTTATTCACATCTTTTATACACTTCCTAAGAACCTAAAAGGCTAAATTAGAACATTTCAATCCCCTTTTCTTAAAAAATGTTTTAATTTACATAATCACATAGGAAAAACAGAAGTCTCAACTCAAGGATAAGGCTGGTCATGATGTGATCTCCCCTATTTTTTGCCAAGTTGTTAAAGCTTTACCCCTATAGACAGAGGCATAAAAGCCATCATCTCTCTCCACATCCCTTGTTAGATCATTACCAGAGCAGGCTGAGTCTGGGATAGAAGTGTGGGAACAAGTTACCTGACTGCAGAGGTACACAGAGAAAGAAAGGAGCAACGGAGCTTCAGGCTTTTCAGATAAAAGGACCATAATCAGAGAGGCAAACTTATGAAGGCTTATCTGAATTTCTAATTTGGAACTGGTGGCTTTAATTTGGTTGTTGAAGTTGGAGAATCTGTGAGTTCAGGACAGAAAATTCTCTGCATCTGTGCCCTGCTTCTGGATTGGGAAACTGATTAGTGGGCTTGAAAGTGTGACAGCTAAGGCTATCACAGGTGCAGAATAAAAATAAAGTAAGCTAGTTAGGAGTTTTTATCTTCCAAAAAGGCAGGACAAATAATAGAGCTTCACCACACAACAGAAGGCCTTTCACAGTGAAATATTGTCAGCTCACTTCTGTGGCAGCACGAACACAAACTGCAGGGTGTGGAACAAGTTGCAGTAAGCTGGTGAAAAAGGCAATTAGTGGGAGCAGAAAACTCCAGGCTATTTCCCTTCTTCCCACACATTATTTTAAGAAAGCACCACTGCATGACACATAACTCCCCTTGCTACCTACTTTAATCTATACCCAAGGAACATTAAGCAGGTAAGGCAGGGTAATGCTGCTCTCCCAGCAGAAACTAAGTAAAGATGAACAGGGAAGATCCATTCATTCTCTCTTCCAAAAAAGAGATAGAGGATGCCAAAAAAACCTAGCAGGTGTCAAGTTCAAAACATGTGTTGTTTGTCATGTAATGCCCAGGGAATCTTCCTGGCACAGAATGCTACTGATAAAAAAAAAAATATAAAAAATTACTTGTGTTCAAAAAGTAATTTGGCCAAAAAAAAGAAAAGAAGAGGGAAAATAATAGGATCCCTCATTTTTATCACATTAATGACACTTAGAAAACTCAGTTTTGTAGAGCTGAACTAAATGATTCTAAATTACTATCTTAGCCAGAAAACACAGAAAAAAGCATTGCGTAAATAATGTTGGCAAACCTGCAGAAAAAATATTAGATGCCTGTAAAATGAGAAGATGGTTTTGTTCATTAACATGTGAAATGCAGTATTGCACACTGACTTGTCTTTTTTGTTTTTTAGGCTTTTTGATTAAATTCCTGAGATTTACACCTAGTCATATATTTAGGAAATGTAGTGAATTATATAAAGAGGTCAGCAAGTAGACAGCAAAAGGAGTCAATCATATATTCAAGGATAAATTCTCAGTTATATATAAAGCAACATTCAGTGAGATCTTTTCATCTGGCTGAGCTACAGTAACTACTCTGCTAATCCCATCAAATTCCATTTTATGTACTTCATGGCAAAACACTTGGCCTCAGACACAGTCTAAAAATCTGTTGGGGAAGCACTGTCTCCCAAAGGCCATGCTTGCATGCCACGTGTGCTTTCCTTCTCTAAAGATATTTGCCACAACCACTTGGATAGCCTGGCTACAGACACCTACCTGGGATCTGCTTATGTTCTATTTTCACCTCGTTGTTGGTGCTGTGTTTCTGTTCAGTCAAGGTACAGTGACAGAGTTAGCCTGATTTCCCACAGAAGCGCTCAGTGTTACACCCTGGCAGAGCGTGTGCCTTGGTATGTTACACCGAAATTATAGAAAAAGGAAGAGGGCCCAAAGATGTTCAGTTCCCACAGGTTTGTTACAAGAAAGGAAGAAGGAAGACTAGGATAAGAACTTTTGGAAGTTCACTCCCCCTTTTTTATCTTTTCAGGCAATTCTACAGCCAAACACGTCAACCCGGAGTTTGTCAACACTCTGCAGAGGAGATCTAAGAGTGAAAACAGATGAAAATGTTCTTTTTGTTTACAGAGACAGAATACCTTTGCATATTTCAGTCAAAACCCCCACATTTAACCAAGACACATAACTTACAAGATTCCTTCATCCCATTGCTTAGAGAATTTACTGGTTTTTTTCCACAGAAAATGAGCGCCATGCTCTGTTTCTTCCGCTCCTTTTTCTCTTTTTTTCCCTACAGTAACAATCTTAGCCAGCTCCTTCCTTTGCTTTTCCATTGGACAGTGAACAATTTGGCTTTCAGGTATATTTTGCATTCTGCTGAATGCTTTCTTCTCCACTGGGAAAGCATCCTAAACCTCTTCTTCAAACTTTGTCACCTTTTCTTCTGAGGTGAAGCACCACTGCATAAGGCGAAGAACTTGATATACTTTAAAATCAGTAAAGGATACTTTTGCCCCTGGTATTATTACAAATTGTATCTTTGCAGTAGGCTGTTTCCTCATACATTTACTTCACTCACGCTTTTAATGGCAATAAGATCACAACTACAAACCTGAATCTCATCCACTTGTCTTACCTGGGCTCTTCTTTCCTTGCAACTGTCTCTGACAAAACACTGGCTTGTACACCTGTGCACAGCTTAAAACTAATAAATGTTCCATTTACTTTCTGGGTAAGAGCTCACTTATCTTCTACTGAAATCTTACCCATTGCTCTTGTGAAGGTTTGCCTTTCACAAATGGTGCTGGTGATGTCCTCTTACCCAAATGGTTCATGGTCAGCCAGTATTTGCAAATTTGTGGAAGACAAGGTAACTCAGCAGAATGTTTGGATGATTTCCAGAGTGTGCCTTTTTGTTCCTTCTCCCAGTCCAGGCAGCTCTGCGTGTTGTTTTTGTGAAGTCAAGACTTTAAGCTTTACTTCCCTTTTTCCCCACCTCTCCTTTCTGGGCTTTTGCAGTGACCCCAATGTCAGAACATTGTTCTCCTCTCAGTTCTGCCCTTGTGATTGCCTTTCCCTTTCAAAACCCCATGCTTTCTTGAAGGTTAATTCTGGTTTTCCAGAAGTCTGTCTTCTGACATTTTCCCTTACATCCTGTAATAAGAATTGATCAGGATCTCATGCAGTCCCCTGCAAATTGACAAATCATCTCTTCAGCCTCAGAAGAGAAACACACTTTTCTATATTATCCTTTTCTTTGTCTACTCTGTTTAAAAGCTGTCTCTCATATGGTTCACTTTTACCTTGAGTGCAGAACTCACTCCTCAGATTTCTGTGATGTGGAATATCAATTAGTCATCTCTGTCTGAGTTAACAGCAAGATATTATAAATATGAGTTATCTGTTGTCATAAAAATGAGGCTATATTCTGTTTGTTTTCCTTGTCACTGGCTCCTACAAGTCTTGGTACTATTTGAGCACATTTTATACCATCCACATTTCGAGAGTGTTTCAGAGAGGTAAACTGCTACCAGTCGTTCCTTAGTTCAGTACTGTCAGTGCTCAACAGTCACTGAGAGGCAAGTAATTTATCAGAGAGCCATTTATTTCAGGGTGCAAGCTCTGACCTCTTAATTATACACGTCTTTACCCCATGCAACTGCCTCTTTACCAGGAAAACTTCTTATAGGCATGATTATCACAGGCATGGGAAAAACAAGGCAGTCCATGGAAGATTTGTGAGGAGAAAGAGGATTCATAAGGGACTACTTGAAAGAGAAAACATGAAAACAAAGTTAGGTGCAGAAGGGAGCAATAACCTGACAAAGGAGAGGAAAAAGTGTAAACAAGAGGCTCACTTGGTTTTTCTTCATAGCCCCCAATATACCATGGACTATTCAAGAAAAATGTCATGGAAAAGTCTTAAGTATTGCCCCTGCCAAATGCACCAGTCTTATGAAAAAAGAGGATTATTTTTCCTTTATAACCCAAGAAGGAGTACGAAGAGGCTCTTCACATCCCCTGGTCACAGCATGAATTCCAGCTGATAAACGTAATTTGACCTAATGATGTGAAATAAAAGTAATACTTTCTGTTACAGCCCTTAAAACTGCCAAAAATTAAGTCACTTGAGTTATGTTCCCTACACTAGGTAATACCAGTTTGTTATTGAAAGAAAATTACTGAGACCAGCAAAAATAGGAGGATTTTAATCCTCCTAAAAAAAGGATCCACATGATATTATGGACAGAGATTGCATTGAACTTTTGGTCTGGCTTTTGGATGTTATTTCTTGCTTTACCTCCTGCGTGTCTGATGGAGCATTGCCAGCTCTCCCAGATTTGTACAGCCAAGTGATTTGAGCCCCTGGGGTAGGAACTGTTCAGCTTCCTGACAATGTCAAGCTTTTTTCTTTTCCTTGGTAGCCCCCATATGATGATTAATTTTATGTTCCCTGTTATTTCTCCAATAAACACAGCAATTAATTACACATATTTTAGTCTTAGGACTAAGCTTACTTTCTCTCCTCCCAGAATCATTCTACATTCAGTAGTCTGTGATAATTTCCCTACTCAGTTTGACACCTGTATTTAACAAACAATAAGCACAGGATGAGATGACCTTAAAACATGATTGAACCCAGCATGCAGCCCATAAAAAATATGGGTGCATGTGTGTACTGAGGGATTTCAAAAGCCTTGAAGTGGTTTGTTTAGATGCTGGCAGCATAAAGCCCTTGTTTTGAAAATACGTTTTTTCATGACTATTATCAATTCCAAGGAGCTCTTTGGTTTTCCACTTTTCAGTTGGAATCCTATTCATATTCACATTAATTTGATTTAAAGTTGACATAAAATGAAGGAAAAAGCTTGAACAGAATTCATATTCCCTTTGTCTATGCACCAAAAATAAGAAGGATGAAGTTGAACAAAATATTTCCTTTTGGACCAAAATAATTTCTATTTTTCTTTTCTCCAGCTGTCCTTCTTCTCAGCTTCATGTATTAGCTCCAGGGGTTTTGAGCAGTGCAGCACCCAATCAATGCCTCTATTATTCATCCAGCATTACCTGAGTGTGCCCCTACCTGGGTGCTTCCCAGTTTCCTTTGCCAGCCTGCCAGGGTGGACTGGTGGGTCTGGTCCTGGGGAGCCCACTCTCCCTGCCCAGGCCAGCTGCAGGGTTCCTCTTGGACCAGATTTTGTGTGCTGAAGGGGAACAGGAGGGGACAGGGAAGGAACAGGACTCATTTTTTTCCCCAGCAAAATGGAAGCAGAGCTGCTGGTAGTTGCTCACTTGAGCCTCCATTTATCTGCCCCCGTAAATCCCTCAGATTCTGAGAGAACAGAGGTGAACCTTCTGCTTGCTTCTTGCAAGAGTCCTTCATCAGGCTTGTCCTCTGCAGCACACAGAGAGCGAGGGGAGATTGCACAGGGTGACACAAGCACCCTGTGGCTGAGTCTTCTGGCTGGGAAGCAGCCAGCTCACAGACTGAAACTTTCAGTACTGCTCTTGCAGAAGAAAAAGCAAAGATTTTTACTTGCCAATTGTACTTCACTCTTCCAAGCGCTCTGTGGGCCAGCACAGTCACCTAACAGAGAAACCCTCTAAAGGTCAAGCAAATTTTCAGTGCAATACTTGGGGATACATTAAAGTGGTTGCTGATGGCAGAGTTTACTGAAGGGTGAACAGTCATGAGTACAGAATTCACCATATATGCTAAAAAAGCAATTTTTTAAATGCACCTTTCATCCAGAAAGGGAGTTCTCACAACCTGAGTTTAGAAATGACCTACTCCTAAAGAGTTATGCTGCAAAACTGCTCAAATTCTTCTGCATCAAAAGGTACCCATTTTCCAAACCGATTCATTGAGACAACAGCTAATTCCTTTGGATTGTCCAATTCAAGTTTTCACCAACTGGAGCTATTTAGCCATGCTCC
The DNA here is from genome assembly GCA_013397115.1 of Edolisoma coerulescens. Classification (NCBI taxonomy): domain Eukaryota; kingdom Metazoa; phylum Chordata; class Aves; order Passeriformes; family Campephagidae; genus Edolisoma; species Edolisoma coerulescens. Next base: position 49,582 of record VWZW01007679.1, on the reverse strand, counting down.
CAGTTTTTTAAAACTAGCATGTGGAAAAGCATATTAAAAACTGACTTCTCCCAAAGTCACCATTATTGTCCAAAATATGTTTTGTTTAGGAAATTCAATCAGTCTTTGTTCACAACACGTGGGAACAAATTTGCTCTTTCTGCAGTGCTGAGAGCTCCTTTGTGCTTAAAGTACAGAGAAGGAAGAATTGCACATCAAATTGCAACTAGATAAGGCATTTCTTGTGATGAGAAAAGTGAAAGAATTTGGTAGATCATTGGATTTTAACATCACTACTTTTATGGAAAATGGCACGTGGGGCTTTCATAACCGTGACCATTCAATGCTCATTTGAGCAATCACACCTCTCACAGCATGCTTGTTCCCTGACATTTATGCCGGTAGCCGTCTCTCAGCAGCCCCCTCATTACAAATCTCTAATGCCACTTCTTGTGTCATTTAATTTTCCTGTGAAGGTCTTCTACTCACAGCCTTACCACACTGTTTTGCTCACAGTGAAACCGCAGCGGAGATAATATCAAACACAGTACAAAATGGAGAGGGGGAAAGCATTTAGTCCCTCTAAATTCACTGACATTTGCTGACCCACGGAGATGGACATTTTGATAAAGTACATCCTCAGAAAAAAATACTTTTCCTCAAGTGAGTTGAGGTGTCATGCTAAGACAAATAAAAATCTTGAAGTTGTATCTTAGACTAAAAAATACTGTAATTCCCATTTCAGGATACAGTGGTTGAAAATATTCAGTACATGAATCCAATCCCTGTTAATACTTGACCCTTTGAGAGGTCATTAGCTGGCAGTCTTTGAATGAAACCAGGAGGCTGTAAGCAGTTTCTTGGCACAGTTGATAGAAAGGACAACTTTCAGCTGTTGGCTGCTTTTTTTTCCCCTTACCCCAACCAATACTGTAATTGCAAGAAATTTTTTTTGGAGAATGTGGGACTAATCAAAAGAGGGAAACTATGAGGAGAATGGAAATGAGGAAGAACAATTTAGCAGCAGAAAATAGAAATCTCAAAGGGAATGCAAACAGATGGACTTCAGGAGAAAAAAATTAAATTATATTTTAGGAGTATTACTGATGCCTGATGAGGAAAAGGGTTAATTAGTAGATAAGGGAAGAACTTTGCAAACCTGCTTTGGCTGAAGAATAGAAAACTTCAACAGAAGCAATTGAGAGATAAACAGACCACATCCCCCTCGAAAGGCGAAACAGCAAAGCCTCCGGAGATGTCAGGCACTGAGAGGCTCTTGCTGTAGAGCTGGTACCAACAAACTGTCAGCCTGGGCAGCACAGCTTCTCTGCATGAAAAAGCAGCTTCTGTAAGAGCTGTCTGAGGGATACAGAGAACAGAGCTGCTGCTGTAACAAACTCAGCATGTTGTTTGCATTTTCTGGTAAAATCCATTAGCAAACTTTAAAAGTCAGAAGCAAAGAGCTCTCCATCCTCCCTAACTGTATATGCCTGGTCTACTGGTAGGTCAGTTTTGTTGGCAAGGTGATGCACCAGACAAATCTGTTCACTGACTAGGGGTGGTCCCATCCCAAAACACCTTGGTGACAATCCATGGGTCATGTGGGTGTTTGTGCTGGGGGCAACCGGGGGATAGGACCAACAAGTGAGAGGGATGCCACAGAACAATTTCTTGCGAGCCATTGTGTCTCTTTAGCCACAAATAACTTTCTGTGTGAAAGCCCTACAACATTCACCTTTACCTGCCCTGTAGGACTGAAGCATCTTGAAGGAAAAGGAACATATTGAGAACCAACAAAACCCGCCGTGCCCTCGCTTTCCGCCCGGAACCTGCTGCTGCTCCACAGAGGAATTCCCGAGGCGGTGCACACGGGTTTTTGCCAGGGGCCAGGACGGCAGTCAGTGCCCTCCCGAGCAGCAGCAGGGCGGGAGATGCCGGCGGATGCCGGCTCCCGGCGCGCCTCCCCTCGGCGGCAGCGGCCGGCGGGGGGAGCTCCGAGCACGCCGCCCGCTCGGCGCCGCCGGGGGAGCCCGGGGGGAGCAGGGTCAGCAGCGTCCGCCTCCAGCTTCGTGCGGGTCTGCCGCTCCTTCGGCGGAAAAATAGGCTCCCCGATGAAAGTGGCCGCCAGGACCTAAATCTAGGAAAAATGCACGAAGGAAAACTAGAAAATCTGGGGTCTAAATATTGCAGGGAATTTTTTTTAAATTTTTTTTCTTTTTTTTTTTTTTTTTAAATAGCAGAGCAATAGCACAATATAATTTCATTAGCAACTGGAGATCAACTGGAGATCAGAGGCGTCCCGGCTTGTTTCCAAGTGCTCCTTGGCTGCAGAAATGAAACATTTACAGAATTTATTAGCCTACTATTAAGTCTTCAATCCTGCAACAAACTGTTATTCTCTCCACCCTCTCTCCAAAACCCACCAAGAAATCCTTGTGTACACATCCAATGAGGCCCCAGAAACAAGTCCTTCTATTTTCAGTAAGCTTAATTCTTTTTGCACAATATGAGAGGTCGAACATAACTGCTTGCCAGGTGTTGTAGACAATGTCCTGTTGTGTCTCTATAAACACCACACAGATGCTACTTAAGCGACTGCATCGCTTACTGTTTAACACTTTTTCCTTTGTTAAACAGTATTTCCTGTTGCACAGTAATTTGGGTTCTCTCACAGATCTCATCACCTTAATCACTCAATACCACATGAGCACACCATCTTTTCTCCTTTGTCTTCTCCCTTGAAGAGGTCTCACCCTCCATGCCTCCTGTACTGCCTCTCACAACTCACAAAGCCAACTCTACCTCAGGCTCCTTTCCATGCAACAAAGCCTGCATTTGCATCACTGCCCCTCTTCCTGCTGCTGGCTCCTGTCCTGCTGCCTGACCTTTCCTGGCAGGCACAGCCGGTCACCCTGATTTATTATTCCCTCCCTAGCTGTGCTTTCTCAGGCATCGGGGTCCTGCTACAGAGGGGAGGCTGTGACGCTAAACTTCAGCTGGAAAGATGATGTTTAGCAGAGGGCCCGTGCCTCAAAGCATGGCACATCCTTCTGTTACCACCTGATGTTGCAGCCCTGTCTGGGCTCCTGCTTTGGTGGTGCTTTCCTTCATGCAACCAGGCACAGCATTCTCATTTCTCTGAGACACCATTAGACACTTCCCTGTATAAACTAATAGAGTAACTAGTTTGTGGATGACTAAGGGACTGCAAACTCTTCTTAATTACTTCAGGACCCTTTTTTGCTTCCTCAGGCATGCACTTTAAAAGGTTTCATTGAATGGAAGGGGATACTTAAAGGCTACAGAATGTCTGTTTGAATGCCTCGTTAAACTCGAGCTGTGAGCTCAAGCCTGTTCCTGTTGAGCAGGTATACCACATCATAGCTGTGCTAAAGGGCACTTTTGGTAGCAGCCATGGAAAAATGATGAAGCTGGCCTGGCCTGGATGTACTTTAGGGCTCCAGCTGCAGCATTTTCATGTGGCAAATAAAGACACCCAGTTAAAAAGAAGCATACCTTTAGGGCTCAGAGACTGGTTTTCTGAGACAATCTCTCCATTGTCTGTTCCGTATCTTTTCCCACCTGAAGAGGGTCCTCTGGAGAAAAGAAAACCAAACTCCAAACAAACTAGAAAAGGTTCAAAAGACAAGATCTGCAAAGAAATATTTGATGAATTGGGTGGGTTTGATGTAGAGGAGAGAAAATGAAAAAACTTCCAGCTGTGTACCTTCCTCGACAGGCTCGATCTTTCTAAACAAAAATTCCCGGGCGGCGACTCAGATAACCTCAGACAGGATTCAGACATGATGCTGATCATGCAGAGGACACCCTGATCCTCTACTTTATTCCCAAACTCCTTTCATCTTATGTGCATATTAATACACAGAAACTTTAGATGTTCTACAGATGATTCACTATTTTTCTCCTTGTCGACACTGTTACCATAATATGCTATCTGCTCTCTCACTTAGTTTTAAGCCTGTGTTCAGCTTGCTTCAAAGAGGAAGAAAGTAACCTGTTCTCCATGTCCCTGGTGAATCAAAGAAGAACCAACCAAGTTGCAGTAAGGCAGATGTAGGATAGACAGTCTGAAAATCTTACTAACACTTCTGCGTAGGAAGACAGGAGAATAGTTCATCCAAGCAAACCATGGAGTCTCCCTCCTCTGATGTGTTTCAAAGCAGGCAACAAAAAAATCTGTCAGGACTGTGAGTTCCTGCACGTTGCCTTAGGCTTGGGATGATGCCTAGGAAAATTACAAGTACCCTGTGTGCTGTGTCTGCTGAAAGGCAAGGCAAAGCAAGGAAGAAAACATCTTTGGCAAAAAGAAAGGGGAAGCACTGTGTAAATGATGCCATGGTCACACTAAAGAGAAGAATTCAATTTACAGCACTGTCATTCTACTTATCATGAACATTGTTTAAACATTTGTTTAAACATACAATATCTAGCATATTAATTCCCTAAATTTATAAATTAACTCATTGAAATGCTATTGCTTTCACATCTGTGTCTGAAACTGATTTCCACCTTGACAGATATGACTAGAGCCCTATACTAACTTTTCTTTCACCTTTGTTTGATTTTGTTATCATGTATTTTTAAAGAAAAGGAATATTATAGGCAATAATGAATGAAAGTAAAAGGGGAAAAAAAGCTTCTGTACATCAGGACATCATGTCTTTTTTTAACCATAAGAGATGAAAAGAAGTTAAGTGAGAGTGTAACAAACATCAAAAAATGAAAACATGCAGTAAAAATGAAAAAAGATCAATGAGACCTAAAATACATTTTTAAAAATCTGTACAGCACTGGTAACCATTTCAGTACTGACTTGACCTTTTGTTGCCGTCTAATAAACACAAAATTCTGGATTAAGGTGTGATAGAATAAAATTGGGGGTATAAAGGAGAATCAGCAGTGCACTTCACACCAAATAATGGTGAGTGCGTCTCTACTAGAACCAAAGAATTATTGACCCTCTGTTTTGCTGCACCATGTGAAATTCAATCCAACCAGATTATCCCATCTGAACCTGGAACTAGTTTCTTCTCGATGACTATCTCTGCAAGTATCCAAATACGCCTCCAAAGTGCCTGGAGATAAAATACAAGTTATGGGAGGTAACTCTAAATTGCTTGGACTGTGAGTGAGCCAACCCTTCTTCAAAACTTATTTCCTGGAGAGATTTCAGACTTATTTTCGATTAAAACAAGAATGAAACAACTTTTGCTGTACTTGCTCTTCAGAGACTCCTCTTCTTCCTCAAACTGCAGCTCTCAGGCATGTGACTTCATTTAAAAAAATGAAACACTTTTAGGCCATCTGCGTTTTTCTGCATAGCAAGCAGCCTTATGTAATCCTGTTCTGCTGACCTCTCTGCTGCTGCAAGGCCGGTGTGCAGAGCCCTGGCGTTAGGAGGAAATGGCAAGAGGCCTTTTGGAATACTCTCTCCCCTAGCACAGTCATAAATCAGCCCAACTCCTACACTTCTGGGCACTGCATCCATTGTTGTGTCTGACATAAGGCCACCCCCCCCAGGCCTTAAAGCACATGTCCTGATCTTGCCTTCTCAGCAGAGGATTTGTGGGAGGGGATGAGAAATTCCAAAATATGAATTCCTTCGGAAATCAGCGTCATCCAGTGTTGGTGATGTGTCCCCTTGGCTTATCGAATGAACAGCCCATTGCACGTCATCCTAAACTTTACCACAATTAGTCACGAAGCTAATCCAGAACTGGGAGAAGGGCAGTGGCTGCATTGTTGGAAGGACAGCTAAATGAGAACATATGTGCTACCGAGGAGCAGCCACAGCTACGTCCTTCAGTCCTAACTGCATTGTGAAACAAGGCTGACACAGCCTCAAAACTATTAATTTCCGGTCTTGATCATAAACTTCAGTACCCTGCTTAAGAATTCTGAGGCTAGAATGAATTTCTCCACGCGTTCTTGACCCTCTTAGCAGTTTTCTAAAGGAATCTTTTCTGGTTTGTTTAAGCTAAAATTGAGAATATGTATGTGTATATATATAAAAGTGCCATTACATTATGCTATAACATAGTGTATATCCATTCTTGCTACAGCATTTCCTTGGATATTTTTGAACAATGCCTGTGATCTAAGCATGTGGCATTTTAATTTGCATCAGCAAAGCCAGAAAAAAAGCAGGGCAAGTGTTTCTGTTCCTTAGTTTACCTATCTTTGAGACAGGCGCACTAAAGGCCTTTCACCTGAAATTCATTCTTCAATTCAGTCTTCAATTGAAGACTGACCAGTGTTTGGTGCCACTTGGGAAGGACATTAGTTTTCCACAGAGATGGAGACCCTAATCTTGTACTGAGAGTTTGAACTACAGTCATGTTTTTGCCAAAAAGGCAGATACTTGCTTGCTGCTGTTTCTGATACATTTTTTCACTGACTTCTACCAGTGCACCGCTTTTCATCAAATACACTAATGCATACAAGTATTGAAAAGCCGTGTTTTATTCTGTAACATAACAAACATTTTGCAGACTTGAACTATGTCTATAACACTTGGATGGAAAGCAACACCAGCTTGAAACATCAGCAATGATGTATTATGCCCTCTTGGCTCTGGTCTAATTCCTATTGGTATTATACGGAAAAATAAATAAATAAAGTGACATTTTTCTGTCAGTGGAAGCAGCTGATTTTAAGCAATAGCCTGTAGGACAACAGACAAACCAGAGAAAGCCAGTGCTCCTGGTACAGAATGATGGGCAGGTTCCCCACCAGAAACAGCTTCCCTTTGGTACTATTGAAAGGATTCTTAGGACTGCTCCAGCCAGGGCTCAAGGACAACCGGCAGGATGGTGGGCTGTACACTAGGTACACTAGGTGGCTTTATGCCTGAGCACCCTCAGGTTCTGGGGACAGTGAGGCTGCTTTCTGTCCCTTTCTACCCTTTACAACAACACTATTTCTATGCACTGCCACCCCTCCACTTCCAGCAGTTTGAAATTGCCACCAACAGGCCAATATTTAAATACTTGACTGCCTGACCATTCTTGTCCCCAGTATGACACTTCAAAGGGCAGCAGGAAATGCTTCCTTGCTGATTGATTATGCAGGGGGTAAGATGCCCTGGAAGAGAAGATTTGGAACAAATTCCCCTTCACATGGGAGGAGTTAAGAAGATGAGAAGGAGTGTAAAAGGTCCTGGAGAAAGAACGATGGGGATAATAACTATGACAGATGGCCCACACAGCTCATATTTTACTCTTGCTTTACCCTCAGATTTACCAAAAAGTGGCATTTTGAGAGTTTTGCTTCACACTGAGGGGAAGATGAAGACCCAAATGCCCACAGGCTAAAATGAATAGGAATTCTCATTATGCCATCTCAGTGTTTCCATTTGCTGTCAGTAAACCCAAATAGTAGCACTGTAGCCGTCCTCTCTTTCTGTTTGCTAATCTTTTCTGGCAGGAATACAAATAACAATTTTTGAAATAAAAGCTGAAGTTTTAACATAGCTGTGAAACTCTAGAATCATGAGCCTATAAAACAGGTTTTACACATTGTCTCGTGGGATGTACCTGCACAAAAAATACAGACTGCTGATTCAGCCCGTGTACCTGGAACAGTTAAGCTTTTCCCTGTTTCTTATCCCATTCCAAATGGAATTTGATAATTTTTCATAGCAAATTGCATGGCTACATCTAAGATAGAGGATATTTAAGTACCATAATAACTTAATAGGAATATGGCCATTTCTCTTTGATGTGGAATCTTTAAATTGAATCTGGAGGTCTTTCTGATGATTTGCTGCATCTCCAGTAAAAAAATATGGGCTTTGTAAAAGAAATTTTGGAAAAGAGTCAGTATTTTGTAAGAACTCATGTTAGATAATAATAAGATAATTTCTGAAAATGAAATCTATTACTCTTCCTCAGTAGCATTATTGTGGATTGACAGCCTTATAATTAAGGCAGAATTTGATTTTACAACTAAAATACCACTTTATCAACCACACAAAAGGAGAAGGAACACTGAATTTTAAAGTTCATTCTAACCATCTCTATTTCTGACTTTTTTGAGTGCCTACCACCACAGCACTAGCAGGCAAAGCACTAATGGCATTACAAAATTATCTGGCAAAAATAATGATTTTTTTGCTGGTATATATTACATAGGCTTTTTCCTCAGAACAGGGTTTTGGACACACATTCTAGCATCTGTGATCTTTTAGGCAATCATAGGACGGAAGTGCTTATCTGAGAGATGAGGTTTCTTTCTTTGTACTCTTAGGCAGCTGAAATGAGTAATACCTTAATCCCTTGGCTACTTCATTTGTGACTGCTTGGTAATTGTGAAAGGGTACATTCCTGCTAAAGGATTAATTTAGTTCCTGCATGAGAATTCTCAGCACATACCACATATGCAGCAGCCCTTCTCAAAAGAAGGTGACTCAGTTTCATCTAACACATTAGGAATGTGCACCTTCTCTGCTTCTGATTCATTTCTGAGAACTGAGTACAAGCAAATAGCATTTCCACAGCCCTTGCTGATTCTAATAGCATCTCTCCTGAAACTGCAGGTGAAAGAATGTTCACTTTCAGACTACTGCCTATAATACCAAAGATGAATAAAATTGCAGGTTTGCAAAAAATGCCAGAGATAAATAAAATTATATGTTTACTTAAAATAGGCCATCATTGCAGTTTTCCAGCCAAACCTCTCTGTGAAATCAGGTGAAAAATAGCTGGTTTCCCAACACATATTTTCATTGGCTTTTTTTTTCCTGACCACCCAAAATCTCTGAAGATAAATATGAAAGAATAGAAGACTGCACAAATTGCTGGCCCCTTTCATATTGGTCTGAAGGGAAGAGATAAAAAAAACCATCAGAAAAGGACATCAGAAGTTACCATTTCTTAAGATGTCTGAGGCTAACAAGTTCTGGAAAGATGCAAGGTCATGGCACCAGGCAGAGTATTGAAGCAATTAGAAAATGACTCACCAAAATTTAATGGCAGCCTCATTCAAATCTGCACTGAAATTTAAATATATAGTGGAAAAGTCAAGTACTGCCATTCATTGTGCAATGTTCTGTGCTTACAGAATCCTCCAGGACTGGCATGTCTGAGCCATAAGTACCATATTACTCCAGCTCTAGACTGTAGAACATCAGGAGGTAAAGACAAACAAATGTAGCAGAGAGTTCTGCTGAAAGCTGAAATAATTCTGTAAACTAAGTTTTTATCTGAGCTTCAGGTTGTAACAGTCTAGTTTCTGTTTGTGCATCTGCCAGTGCTTGACTGGCTCCTTGGGACTTTCAGGCAGTATATATACTTATGAATGATAACATTTTGATGCATTGTTGAACTCAGCACTTCCATCATGTAGCATTCAGTTACAAATGATAGTACAATAATTGACATTTTTATGATGTCAGCTAGTATTGCAACTTCCAAAAATACTTGATTTCCAATACCAAGCTAATATACTCATGAAATGCCTAAAATAAATTTACTTATCTTAAACCCGTGATGGTTAGATACTTGAATTTGCTGTTGAATCATCATCTTTTATTTGCATGTGCTGCGCCAAAGGTTAATAATACTTTTTCATTTGAGTAGACATATTGGAGATTGGTATCAATAATTCAGAGGTAACTGATGTGCCTGCTTGCAAATTCACAGATTTCATATAGATCTTGTCTGTTATAATGTGACTCATTTTTCTGCCCGTGATCATTTGTACGCAGTGACATTTGTGATTTAATTTTACAAATCAAACTTAAAGCAGCAGTGCAGTTTAGTTTCTTTGGCATGATAATTGGACAGTATATTATTGAACATTAGGGTCCATTCCCATTCTCCTTTAGCCCAGTTCTCAGCAACGCAATCTATATTTATATGATGCTAAAAAGTTATTGATATCAACTGCCTCCATCTGTTGTACAATGAGATGCTGAAGAGGCAAATAGACTCATGGGTGATGCAGGGAGTGGAGCTCTTGAGACACGAATTTGGATCTCAGCTCTTTCCTGTTCTGTTTAAATGACTTATATTGTCTGTGTTTCAGATAATTGCCTGTAAAACAATATTAACTCTGCTTCTCTTATGTATAAAGGTAGAGATAGAGACCGCTTATCTTGCTGATTATACATACTGTCCAACACAGCAGGGCTCGATCTTATTTGGAGCCTCCAAGCATGACTGGATATCAATACAGTGAAAGGCAATAAAGAATTCTGTATTGATTCACTCATTAAAACCTTTCAAATGTGTGTAACAAGAAGCCTGTTAACAGGGACTAGAAGTGTTATCCCAGACTCTGAAGTTCTCCCATATATTATTTTTGCAATGGTATTTGCATCCTGCTTCCTGTGTGATGACAGTCTGTTCTCAAGAATTTCCTCTCCACAGCCCTGTTTTCAAAACACAAGACTACCCCATACACTTGCTGTCCATTGTGTGATGTGATACTGAATTCTGGGATCATCTTAGAGAGAGGAGCATTAAAGAAATTTCTCCATGAGAAAAATTGTTTAGGTTGGTTTGGTTTTCTCGTTTTGGTTTTTTGTTTGTTTGTTTGTTCGTTTGTTTGTTCGGTTCGGTTCGGTTGATTTTGTTTGTTCTTTACCTGAGATAGTTTCCCTTTTTTGCTCATTTTAGGGCTTGTTTAGGGTTAGAAATGTGAGGGACAAAATCCATAAACATATTTTTTAGGCTAAATTTACAGGTGAAGTGGATAAAATCATCGCTGAGAATGCAAATTTAATTCAAGGTCATAGAGGAATTTTTGAGTATATTAATGTAACCCAGGGGATGAGTACAAACTTTACACATTTCTGGACATTTCCTCACCTCTGAATTTTGAAGAGTGTGTTTTGCTACCCTTCCCTTGAGGAATACGGTTTCTTTTGATTTCTCTCAGTCTGCATTCCATATGGTGACACTAAATGCTGCATCCTGTCCTCAGCAGCTGCAAAGTTGATGGGTGTTGAAGGAACTTGCCGCCTTCAGTCCTTGCTCCTCACTTTGCCAAAAAGAGCCCCACACCTACTAGTTTTCAAGACAGCAGAGGTGGCATGAGCTGGACTATCTGATAACAGGTCTGGTCAGAGGCATTCTGGGTGTGAAGACTTCTGATCAGAAGATGCTAAATAATATCTCAAGGGAAAATTTAAAATTTTTCCGGTAACACCAAAGAAATGCTGGCATCCTGAATGTGACAATGTTTTTCTTCAAATAGCTAGTTCAAATATGGAGTCAAAAGTTTAATTTCCTCACTGGGGGACTCTTTGCATTGGGTACATATATCTTGAATCACTAAAATCCCTCAGCCTGTAATTAATTAGCTCAAGTAGCTTTGATGTTTACAGAGAGAGAAGCAGTGGAGATTGCCTGCAAGGCTCAACACTCTCAGTAGCTTACAGGCCTCTTCTGGCTGGCAGGGATTTAATAGCACTACACACTGCAAAACAGCTCAGCCAGGGTTGTATTTCAATTATTGCTCGCCTGCTGTGAAAGGTAGAAGTTCTCTGAATGCGAGTGTTGGGGCACCTGGTCAACTTTTGTAAGTGTGAGGATGAGGTGGGGGAGATTTGACATGGAGAATTTGCCCCTTGTTGGAGAGGGCTTGAGTCAGAATTCCCTGTGCTCGTGGGACTGCTTCCACTTTGGTGTGTGAATGTTCCAGGTATTGCAGATTACAAACAGTAGCTGCTGAGATGAAAAGAAAACTATCGATGTAAGGGAGAGCAAGAGCACATGGAGGGCTCCTTCTTGAATAGAAGGAATAAAGAGAGAAAAAATAGGAAGTAGGGGCAAAGAGAGAAAAAAAAAGAAAAAATTGACAGGGCAGTATATCACAAACGTACCATAGAAAAGAGATTCTGTGTACTCCAAGGTTAGCAGTGTCTGACTCTGCACTTCAGACCAGTTTTACTCAAACCATGTGTGCTGTTCGGTGTGAGCTTTACGTGTATTCAATTACAGGGGTTATCTGTTCTCCACAGGGGTTATCAATAGGGGTTATCCAATCCTTCAGGTTAATTCTTCACTTAGTCATCTACTGATACAGAGCAAATGCCAAATACTTTAAAGGAAATGGCAATAGTAGGAATCAGCCTATATCTTTCCTGTTGTGCACTAGGATTGTTTTTTATAGTCGCTGCTTCGTAAATGTTTCCAAATTGGCTTGTGGCCCAGAGACAAGAGAAACACAAAACATTTTCTCTGGTACCTTTATCATGTTTATTTTCCTCCCTTATTTAAATGGGGATGTTCTTTTTGCCCTAAGGTTACAAAGTAGCAGATGCTTTTCAAGCTCTCCAAGACTATAAAAAAATCACACAACCTTTTAAAATAGAAAAGTGCTGTAAAAGTTAAATATTTCTTGGGTTTACATAAGAAATCATAGTCTAAATTAGATAAGTCAAGAATCAAAAAGATATCCTTGAAATACATGGTAAAGAAATGCAATTTATCAAGTAAATTTGAGAAAACTTATCTGTTTCTCAGTATTCCACAAAATTAAGAAAATGCTAAATTTGTTTATCTAGTAAATAACTTAGTAAAAATACTCACTTATCTCTTGTTATTGTACCCAATGTATATTCAACTCAAGCTCTAGCTCTAGATATGTTTCTCTTAATTATACTGTTTAGTTACATCTCTAGATGCTTAGTGACTGGATGCTTTTCCCAGTGGCTGCAACTACATCAGATGCCAACAACCAAGAGAATATTTTCCCTACAATGCTCACTGCCCTGAGGTTTGAACCTATATCATTAAAAATGTTGGGAATTTTGCCAATGATTCCAAGTGGTGCAGAAGGACATCTGCCATTAAAATCTGTATAAATGTTCCACCTCTAATCAAAATATTCAATAATCTCACACAGCTTTCGGTGGAGTGTCCTGTAAACGTTTCTCTGAATTACAGTTTCTGGGGATTTGTTGAACCAAACTGAAAGGAAAAACATTCAACAGAAGCAGGACAGCTAGAAAAATGCACAAACCATAGCAATGTTTTTTGGTTGTGTTGCATTATGCACATAAATTTGCAGACATACATAGACCAGTTAATCAATCACCTCCAGTCAAAAATGTCAGGGTATCATAAATGATATTGTACCATCAGCCTGTGTTCAGGCAATTTCTTTTCACTCTATTATAACTTTTCATCTTGAGCCAATATTAAATTCTATTTGTCACAATAGGTGTCAGTAGCTATACCATTTTCAGTAGCATCTTCTAGATAAAGCACCCCAATGTCTCTCTGCAGCACCATTAGCAGTATTGACTGCTCTATTTTCTCTCAGTAGAAAGCCCCTCACAGACACCTTACTGTGGAAAAGGCATCCTCAGCAGGGCCAAACATCATTTGAGTGATGCTTGAAGGAGAAGAGATTAAATACTTAGTAAGAGTTATGAACAAGGCTCCATGCCATTTCCATTTAGGGACTTGGATCATTAAAGGGACGTGCTTTTCCTTGTCGGTGATGTTTTATTGTCATTTAAGTGGGCTCCTGCCATGAAAAGGGATGGAAAGTTATTAATACTTTGGCTAAAAACCCCTCCAACCATTCCTCATTCAACTCTTAACAACAGAACAACTGACAGAAGCAGTGAGGTGATCAGAAGATGTAGGCAGAGGACAGCTGACTTTCTGTCAGTCATTTATCTTGTCTCCTTTTGACACTGCACACTGGGACAAAGGGTGTCTAGTTTGTGCCCAAGGGATTATCCAGATCATCACTTAGAGATAATGAAGGAATGCTATTATTCTTCTACTGTAAATGTAAGAAACATTAGCAAGTGCCAAGGAGTACAGACTGGCTGTTAGAGCAAAAGACAAGGGGCAGCTGCTCCTTGCTTTATAGCTGCTTGTATTATTATCTCAGCTGAGTCATATTAAAGGAGGTAGGAGTGGAATGGTGGGCAGAGGTGGAGATCAGAACATCTATTTGTTCTTAATTAAGTATCCTCTTATTCTCCCTCCCAGTCTGCCAGTAACATTAAGGGAAAATAATGGCATTTGATATCTCACTGGAGAATTACCTGAACATTTTTGCTCTTGGAAGTCACTGCATACTGCTGCTATTAGTGGGTCCTTTTGGGTAAATTACTCAGCTCCTGAGTAGAGTATGTGATAGAAAAAGCCTTTCTAGTACCTTCTACTATGCTGATTTTAGTCATGAAAATGTTCTGTTGCAGTGAAAGCACATCTGTATTGCTGCAATCAGGGAGAAAAAATGCATATGATACACCCTGACTTCAATGCCCAGGCAGCTCACAAGCAGAGCTTGCTCTTTGACCTCTGGGAGAATCTTCCTTAATAGAAAAAAATCAAAACTGATCTCAAAACAGACAGTGACAGAAATTCACATGGCAGGGATAACTGAAGGAGTTTTTTTAGCTATTATGAAGTCACTAGTCCTGTCTTGCACTGCCAAACCATGGAGTTTTGGGACCACATCTCTTCCAGCTTTTGATAGATTTGTGGCCAAATAACTCACTCATGTTGTTAAGGCATTTTCACACCCAGATAAAACCGAGAAGCTAGGGAAAATAGAATATTCAATTTAAGTGCTGCAAATGCTTTGATTACTTTCAAAATTAAATAGTATTGCTTCATAAAAACAGATTAATCTCTCTCTATTTAATAAATTACTAAACTACTGTCCTAGGTATGGCTAATCTCTGAGTCAAGGGAATGCTTCTTCCCTTACAAACAGGTGTGTCACTACAGAGTGGGAAATAACAAAAATGTTACATGGGAGCAGGGGGGAGCAGACCCTTCCATATCCGTGGGGGAGAGTCCTAAAAAATAATCTTTGAAGTTCTTTTGTTAATGATCTCGAATACTAATTTGTTCTATTCATCAAACATCTACATGCTAGAAGCAGGTACAAGGCAACAAGCATTCCACTCTTAGCAGATATTATGCTAACATTAGTTTTCTAAAGTATGTAAATTTAGATATGAACATTGAATGAGTCCCACTGGTACCTAACATTAAAAGCAGAGTTCTGCCAGAGTTTTCTTCCCCTTCCCTGCCACTATTTCCAAATTTGACTTATATTCCTTCTGACTTCCTGGAAAATTGACTGTATTGGGTACAAGAAAAATTGCAAAACTATTCTCTAAGAATATGCAGAGATCATTTTCACTCTATCTATATGATGACCCATGTCCTTTTTGAAGATTGTAGTTTAATGACTGCAGCATGACTGTAGGAGTTATCTCCAGAAGCTAGAGATGACATTTTTTTGTGACACATGTTTGATAGTTGCTTTATGGACATATTTGCTTTCCGTGAGACAAATCTTCAGATCAGGCAGAACTGCATCAGCTCACAGACTAACCTAGGACAAACCTCTCTTGCTGTGCTTCACAGCTACCTGTAGAATCGCAGCACTGTGCAGTTAAGGATACGTGTTTCTGATGCTTGTGGAACTTTGTCTATGCTTAGACCTGAGCACCACATTTCAAGCACTTGTCCAGGGTCTCTGCCCACATGAGTTCACATGTGAAATGACTTTAGAGACCCCTGAAAAGCTTGTTGTCTCAGCAGCTAGTTTTTAGGCCTTAGCTGAGCCTGAAAAGTCCTCATTAGTCCCAGCTTCACCTTCTGCCTCTCAAAAATAAATAGTAAGTAATGAAGGGCAAGAAAGACACATACCCTGCATGCTCCTCCTGTGTTTGTTCTGGGTTTCCCTCCACGTCCCCTCCTTCCTGTCTTCTCTCATCCTCTCCTCATGTTCTCTGAAACTGCATGACTGGAAAGGTCAAATGTTATCTACTGCCTCAGTTTGTTGGAGGCTGTTTAAAAAGTTCTTTTCCAAAGGTCTGTAAAAATTCAGCCCCTTTCACCTTCTGTTTCTTATTTCTTGTGAAACCCAGATGACACTCAGGAAGGGAAGAAAATACACTGACTGAATTTAAAAGTATGCTGCTAATATTTCTTGCTCTGTGGACAGGCAGTCTCCCTCAGCACACTGGAAAATGTCCAAACTAATAACTGTAATTAATAGCTAGAATAACCACATCCCATGCAGTGGCAGCGTGTGACCCTTCATAAGCATGAATATATTTTCCTTCTGGCACCTACCAAGAGAAAGAAATATTATCGTGCTGGCACAGGAAGCTCAGAGAGACCAAGCCACTGGACTTCAGCCCCTAAGGACAACCACAGCAGCCCTAGAGGTCTGTGACATTGGCCTTGTGAAACACTGGGCTATGCCATCCCATGGTGGCCTCTCACCAACACCAAAGCCCTGCTCTACCCATCTTGCAGCTTACTGGGCAGCACACCAGGTCAAGGGGTAATAGTTTTAAACTGAAGGAGGGTCAATTTAGATTTGATACAAGAAGTTTTTCTACAATGAAGGTGGTAGAACACTGGAACAGGTTGCCCAGAGAGGTGGTAGATGCCTCATCCTTGGTGACATTCTGGACGAGGCTCTGAGAACCCTGATCTAATTGAAGAGGTCCATGCTCATTGCAGGGGGGTTGGACCAGAGGGCCCTTAAAGGTCCCTTTTAGGTCAAACTATTCCATGGTTCCATAAAAGGTCCATGGTCTCTCTCAGCCCCCGTTCTTGCAACAACAACACACAGCACTGCACGGTCTGTCTGCCTCCATAATTCATAGTAACTGGGACCATATCCACGTGCAGTCCTTCCTCAGGGCATCTCCTGCAGTATGAACTGCAGTATAGCCACTGATGCTAGACCAAGGATGTGGATCACCAGCACTCAAAGATAGTGAAGATTAAAAGAAAATTATTTTTCTCCTTAAGAAGCAGACACTTGCCTGGTTTCTGACCAAACAGAGGGCATTTTATGCACCAGTGCCATAGTACAACGGCAGTAGGGGAAAACAGCCTTGGGGGGGGGCCCTGAAAGACAGGAGAAATTCAACAACAAAGCAAACAATTCATTCAAAACAGTTACAAAGGCTGTGAAATTATGCTTTATCCTTCTTACACATTTCACTTAATTGAAAAAGAGTCAGTGCAGACAAAGTTCAGCCATATAAACACAAGGACACACAGGGTTCAGTTGTGTAAACATAAGCAATCCAAGCTTGACACTGCTCCCAATTAAGTGACTCGAGGGGTGAGAAACCAAAGGAACAGAGGAACCTACTCAGAAAGCAGAGCAGTAGCTGAGTCCCAGTCCTGTGCTCAGTGCTCTCATTGTGCAAAAAAAAATGCAGCTACATGGGATGTAATTAAATGAGACATCCTTTTGACCTGCTTTCTGTGAACTTGAATGCATCAGCTCTATACTTGAAAAAAAGAATGGTGGTGTCATTTAGGTAGCTTGTTGACCTTTATGCATGATCTGTTTATGACATGTCTGTATTTTCCTATCCTTCCTTAACTTTCCTTCTTCTATCTCTGTGAAATGTTTTTGTTCATTTCTTTATTTGCTTTCATCCATTCATGGTATATTATTTTTTGTTTCAGAAATAAGTACACTGAAAAATAAAAGCTAATAAAAAATTGTAGGTACAACCCTCTTATGCAAAAGGTAGACTTCAAGGCTTTGGTTCCATATGGACTTTTAGTTTTGTCTGAAGGTCCGTTTCCCTTTTAATAATACCAGTAATCTATGAAGAAAAATTCATGGCCTGATTTCTATTTTTAAAACCATGCATATTCTGGTCTAATACTAAAGATTAAATAGTGTGGGGACAGATCTACCCTGTTGATGTAATCTTTTGATCTACATCACGACAAATCACCTTGTAGATATTGGGCTATGACCTGATATACGTGTGCATGTAGAGTGTGGCAAGAATTTGCACTATTTTAAAGAAGTTCATGTTGGATTTACTACAAGTTTTGCATCTTTCATTCCACAGGGCAAATTTTTTTTTCTGATGTTTTATGTATTTTCCTGTATGAAGTGTTTCCTATTTCTGGATGCAAGATCAAGGTCAACAATAATCCACAGAGGTAGCGATGGAGCAAAAAGCAAACACAAAGCCCTTTGCTATTCTTAAACCCACTTCTTTCTAAGTACAGGAAACACAAGTTTAACTGTTCCCACTCTTAACTAATTTTTGGACAACAGGAATTGTCTCTGTGCTGCTTCTGACTACATATTGTGGAAAAATATTCAAGTACCCGGAAAAGATTTCTGGGAAGCTGCAGATTCAACTTTGCTGTATCCTGATAAAAAACCAACCAACCAACCAACCAAACAAACAAAAACAAACAAATACTTCTGATACAATGGCTTAAGATAACTTCTAAATTTTCCAGTCTAGAATTTTTCCAGCTCTTCCGTATTGCATCCACACAAAACTAAACTGCTGGGGCCTTCTTGAGGTAGGATGGTTTCCTCTAAGAAAAATGGTATTTCTGTCTATGGCAACTTCAAATCTGCAGTCTGTAAGCCCCTTTAATTTACCAGAGTTATGAAACCTGCTCCTCTGGGATGCTTTGTACCCCTTCACTTTTGTCGAAAGAAAAGGGGTTAACACTATTTCCTTCAAACTTAGCATTGACTCAGTTGCGAGAGTAATCTCTGAACAGAAATTGTGCTTGCAGACTCTTATCACGTGGAAAATTTCAAATTAATAGAAACATATGAAATGAGAAATTTTGGGAAAATCTATAAGCAGAGGCACATCTCTAATAACCTGTTTTGGCTCCTAAGGTATCTCTGGAGAGTTCGTTTAGACCAAGACCTTTTGGAATATAGGGAAACTATTTCCCACAGGAAAAATTATTGAAGAGAAATACAGTTGCTAGTCCATTCTTGGGCTTGCAGAATAAAATGTTTCAGATAAACAGATTTTTCACATCCTCAAGGAAAGAAGAAGTCACAGATGCAGGCATGATGAGGTTTGTAGTTCACTTGTAAAAGCAAAAATTTCAACTTGGTAACCTTCTGAGCAACAGGCTTCTGCAGTCATATGCTGGAGCACATTAACATGCAGAGAGCATTGAAGAAAATGTAAGCCTGTTTCCTCTGCTGACACATATACAAGTGTAAAAGGATGCCATGCACAATCTTCATAAGATACATGTCCTGTTTCCCAGAGCTTAGCCAAGAACACAGACCAAGCATAGCCTCAGAATGATAAATGGTGGCAAAAGGTGAATATAATTTTATTCCTTACAAGTGAAAACCAGTGATTTACAGTGTTATGCTTTGGATATGGAGCTAAGACATCTCCTATCAATCATTCAGAACAAAACTATCACTTTGGAGTGGCTGGAGACAGACGGACCTGTTGGAAATGTTGGCAAAGTTTCCTACATGAGAAGCTAGAAATTCGGGAGCACTGAAAGCCCTGAGCCCCTACAACAAAATGACTGGTAGTGAAATCACCAAACATTTGGCAGCCAGAGGTCAAAATTTTTGCCCAGTGTAGCAGAGGAGCTACACTGATTAGGTTCTCAGTTATTCATTAAAGTCAGTTTTTTTAAATGCAAAAACTGTATGGTGATTTTGTGTTTGGTCATTTATTTTCCAATGTGATTCCAATGTGATTTTGGTTACAAAATTTTAAGCAGTGTAGGAACAATATGGGCCAAAATGACTTTCTAGACTAGCTTCACGTTTATAAGCTCATAAATATGTTCCAAAAAACACATCAAATGAACCTTAATCACAAAATTTGACGAACTTGAATTTTAATACAATTTGAAAAATTTGCTGATTTCTTCACCTCCTGCTTTCAATCCCTCAACTAGATGCTGTTTATTAGCACTCTGTGATGCAAACAGAGGTGTAGAGCTCTGAAAAGCTGTGCTTTTTTAAAGTTAATACAAGACCAATATTATATACTTGGAGTGTATAGAAGAGTTACAGCAAGAAAAGCTAGTCTGATGAGATGCTGAGCTGAGCTTGGGAAGGAAGCTGCACTGAGGGACATTCTTAATGAAAAATTCAAGGTATTTCAAGGCAGCTTACCCCTCACTAAAGGAGAGATAAGTAATGACTTTCTTGACAACAATCCTACAAGCTCTGATTCCTCTAAAGCTGCTCCACTTCAAGACAGCTTTCAGGAGAGGAAAAACCAGGGCTTAGAAGGCATTTAAATCACTGTCCTGCCAGGGACCCACAACTCCATCAGCTTCCATGCTAGCCAAGGATGAGGCTTGCTTGGGAGTAACACAGTAAGATGCACTACCCACACCTTCCCTTCTGCCTCATAAAATGCAATAGGTTATCCTTAAATAGATATGCTTTCTCCAAATGTGTGCACAGCTTTGAAGTGTAAACTACACTTCATTTTGGGGGAGGGGGTAAGAGGAGCATCAAATATGTTAACTCACCAACTGTAAATTAAAACAAAAGAAAAAAACCATCATTTACCCCCCACGCACCTTCCCCAGAACTGTGAGATTTAGTACACCAAGATTTAACATCTCAGTTAGAAAAAACGAGAAAGATACAGCAGAACATATGGCGTGAAGAAGGTGTTAAACGGCAGAATTTGAAAATGGTTTGCAAGATGCTCCATAAATATTCCAACCCCAAACACAAGCTGTTTTGCAGCAGACTCTTGATGGAAGTTTATGCACACAATAAAATGATACTTTTCTTAGCTCACAAATGGCCTGTTCTGGTGACATTGAATGGTGTGATGCAGAGTTAACCTGCCTGCAGGAGAGCTCGGAATCAGGCAGGTGCTGGCTTGGTCAGGCCATTGTTACTGGTCAGTGTCATTGTTACTGTTTCCACTGGAAACAGTGGACAATATTCAGTGGACAATATTCAGTGACAACAATGACTCTCATTGCATCTATCAGCCCTAAGGATAAGCTCTCAGGAAGAGCAAAATCAATGCATTTTAGAACCTATATTTCTCCAGCATCCAGATATGTATTGCTGTCCATACAATTCTGGACGTATTTCAGCAGAAGCCATGATACATATTTTCAAATGAAGTCAACAAGAGACAGATGAAAATCAACCTCCAAAGATTTTACTTAGTATAGCAAAATATTTGTTTGTAGCTACATTTAAGTTGACATCAGTTAACTGGAGTTTCCTACTAGGCATTTTAATAATATATTCACGAAGACTTAACAACAATAATTAAAAAAAACAGGAATCCGCTTAAATTCTAGGACTATCCAAGCTCTTAGTGCTGAACACCACTGAGAAGATTTGTTGACATATGAAATACTGCAGAATGCTAACAAGAAAGGAGACTCTGAGTCCTTTGGGGCACACTGTTAATTTTCATGTGAGTTGCTACAAATGCACCTACTGTTCACACAAATGAGACATAAATTTTCATCTATTGATCCAAACCCAATCTACTTTCTTTGAGTGAAGTGAAAACACGAGTGTGTGGCTGAAAGCTTCACAAACTGAAATCTCATCACAAAACCAGATATTTCAGTCAAGCCAGGATTGTCATTTGAGAGAACATCTCACTGAGTTCCCTTGTTTGGATCTGCTTTTGGGTGGTACTCAACACACGGCTCATAAAATTCAGCACAGTAGGTATCATCCATTTTATTGTGAATGTTTTGTTTCACCTCTAAGGCATCTCTTAAATGCTAGTCTTTGAGGGACTCATTTGCTTTCATCTGCACAAGCCTCCAGCTGGTAGCCCTGCAGTAAAGCCACAACCTTCCTATTTCATGAGTTTAACTTCAAATCCTTTTGTGCATTGGAGAGATGCTGGCAGAAAAAAAGAGTTGGACAAAGGTGTCTTGACAAGGACTCAGACAACCAAGGCTGTGATGTGCCTCTGAACTGCTTCTCCTCAATGTCTCGTTAAGCATGGATGCTTCCTCCTTGGGAAAAATAATACAATACACAGGGACCGTCTTTTTTAAGCTGCTATAACCTAGGCCTAAAATATACAACACAGACTCTTACTTATTTTAAAAGGACAGGATGCTAATGCCTTTACATAGGACTATTCTGCTTAGGAGCAGTGGGCCATATTTACTATTATTCACTTGCAATATTGCAAAGGTAGTTGGAAGCCACAGAGAAAAGAAACCGTTTGTGGAGACTGGGAGTAAAATGAACCATTGTAGATGGCAAAACAGGCAAAATGAAGGAAGAGGGGAAAATGGAGGGCAATTGTGGACAAAGATGCCGTCAAAACTGACATTCAAAAAACAAATGCTGGTTCATAAATGCTCATTCTGCATAGTGCTATCTCTGCCAACAAAAATAACTCCTTACAGGAACTTTGGTTGCTGCAGGACAAACCCAGAACCCACCAGGTCCTCCTTGCACAATCAGAATCATGAGTCTTGGTACAGAGGGTTCAATTGGCAGGTTGCATCAGGGCTGTGGTCTGATGTGGAGGCACACTGTCCTGGGTTTTGGACTCCAATATCTCTCCGTATTAGCATCAAAACATAAAATCTTTCCACAAGCCACCTGAGACCTATCTGGAGACCAGGTGGATACTTTACATCTGCCATTCCCATTGAAAGACTGTTTAAGGACGTGCTACTCTGATGGTTAGATAACTCCTCTTCACTTTTAACCTTAATGCAATTACGTGTGATTTATACGTGCTTCTCCCCCTCTTGTGTAGTATTGCATTTACTTAGGGTAATCAATCTCCTCTCATCCTTCATTAGATTAGCCAAGTCAATACTTAGAGATTTCCATTCCCCATATTATTCAGGTAGCTCCCACTTGGTCAAGGTTTATTTAATCTTACCCAGCTACTGCAGAGCACTGCACACAATATTCTAGATGAGGCCTCAGCTGAGTCTCACACAATTGAGTAACTTTTTCCTCTCTGTTGACAGTATCTTGAAATTGCCCCCGCTTTCACCCTTTTTTCTGCTCCCTCATGCTTGTGCTACATAGTCATCCTGTGATCGAGCAGGCCTGTTTCTCTCTCATCATGCTGGTTTGAACTCAGCTGATGGCAATCCTGTTGACAGCTGAAGGTTTTGCTCTGAATCTAAATGTGTCTAACCTTACACACTACCCTGGACTGAGTATTCATCTTCATCCTATTTCTTTTCTTGTCCTTAAGGTCGTTCAATTCTCAGAGTATAACACTCCAGTCCTGCATTTCATTGATGGCCCCTCCTCGGGCCGTGTCATCACTGCAGCCTATTTGCTCCTTCCTCATTTTGTGCCAGGTTTATTGGTGAAAACACTAAACAGGATAGGTTTAAAAACCTATCTTTAAAAAATACTACTAATAGCATCCTTCCAGCTTAAATACTTCCCTTAATAAACTGTCTCCTCACTAGAACAGATACTTTAGCACTGTACAGTTCTTACAAAAATCTTCGTCTTACTCACCTGAATGCTTAATTTCATGTTCTGTAATCTGTCAAATTGCTATGTGTTAAGCAATACTTGCTGAATTTCCTTTGCCTAAAATGCAGGTATATTACTTGAAAAAAAAAAAGAACATAAATATATGTTATTATGGTGTGTTTGTCCTTTAATACATTTAGGTTGCATTTGACTCTGTTTTCCTTTATCTGCATATATTCTATTATTATTCCCTTCAAAATGAGTACAAAGCCAATATGTACAAATGCACTTAGTTAGGTCTGCAACTTTTTGGATTGCTTTTTCCTTTTTGGTCAATGCCTAAATACTGGCAATAATTTTGCTGTTCTCTGTTCATAGAAGCCCACTATGGCTTCATTCCACTGTAGAAGATCCTTGTGCTGGACATCCATTTTTCATATGTCAGGGCCTTCTAAGGTGAAAAGTCCTTGAGATCTGGCGTGAGCTGAGACCACAAAATTTATTTTTCATATCTTAGTTGTGGACATTTCCATTCCCTTCTTTCCATTAGCCATCTTCTCTATCATTTATTCTCTTTCCCCCACATTCAACTTCAAAGAAAATGAAGAAAAATATTAAACATGGGAAATTATATCCTCTTCAATTCTATCCCCATCCTCATTTCAAAGTGCTTCCATTTTTTTCTTGTTCTTTTTATTTGCATGTTTGAAAAACTTTCACAATTTGCTTAAATTTCCTGTCTCAGCTTGACTTTTGGCAGTTATCATTTTACCCCTGCTCTTTCTGACCTCTCAAATGCAGCTTTAGCACTAGTTCTGACATATGTTCTCACTATGCTCTTACATATGGGTGATTTCTCTCTTCATCTAAATTCCTTCCTTAATAAACACTAAAACTGATTGAATTCTAAAACTGCAGAGAAGTCATGAATATTTTCATAAATAAAACCAGCACATTCAGATCATCACTATTTATGAAATCATGGTATTTGATACCGAGAAACATATGCTGATCAATAAATAAGAATGTCAGCCTTTCTTAAAAAATCAAGAAATAACAATTTTTTGAATAAAAAATTATATAAACCTCTTTTTTCCCTGAAAATTAAAACTCCATTTTCAGAAGTACAGTTACAATACCTTAATTTAAAAAACCAAACAAAACCAAACCATCCCCCCCCAGCTGCATCCAATAAAGATTTTCAATTGTGCATTGCACAGTCAGTTTAAAAAAGCAAAGTTTCCAAATCTGAAGTCAGGAAATGGAGCATATCTGAACTACTTACAAAATGGATAGTTGAATTAAACCCTTAAATGATAAAATGGGTGAGGAAAGAGTATAAATAAAATAAAAAAATATGTTAGTGGGCATGCCAAATAAATTAGGCAAAAGATTAATGTGGTAACCTATGACATTTTCTATTATGTTTTCTCCAGAAAGTGGTACAGTGTCTGGTCTATGAAGACCTACTTTATCTCATTGTCACCATCTACGCTTCAAAAATAATCAGGGGAATGAACCCTGACCAACCTTATTCTTTTTTTCCTCTGCATGGCCACTGTACCTTCAGGTTGCTTTCCAATAAGTCAGTGGCAGTCATTCCTGTCTGAGGCAGAGGCTCAGGCTGTGCAGTTGCTGATGGATTAAAACCAAGGCTGCAAATCACATAATCTCTGCCGCAGACCTGCACCTTGACTTCTCACTGAGCAACGTGGTTCAACAGTTAGATGGGAGCTGGAAAATAGATGTTGGCAAGAGGTTGTGCTTATCATGAAGCATGGCAAGAGTGAATGGTGCAACAACTGTTTAGGGGATTAATTTGAAACAGAAGCTGCTCCCTTCAATGAGGAAATGATTTAGCATTAAACAAACAGTTGCCTTAGTAACTAATGTATTGCCCTTTCCCTCCTTTTACTTTGAACATAACCATCTCTGAACTCAGTTTTTCATCACCTGTTTTGTTTGTTTAACTGGTCTTCTTCAAGTGTCAGACAGCCAAATAGCTTGCAGTGAAATATAAGTGTATTTCCTTTTTATGAACTGCCCTAAAATGCAAAATGGATTCCAGTATCTTCTCCTCAGTTTACCAGGCTTTGAGTGCTAAAGAAAGATATATGTAAGCAGACAAGTATATTTCTAACAGAAACAGGAATACCAGGTGTCATGTATTCAGCAGGCCTACATATCTTCAGCAGTCTTTCTGAATATCACTTCTTAAGAAATGCACCATCCAGGATGAATAAACTGTGCAGTGTTTCTCTTGATGTTTACCTGTTCCTATGCAGAAGGTCAAACACACTGCAAATGAGAATCAAATAGCTTTAAAAAAAGAAGGAAGAATGGACTCTTTGCACACGTTTGAAGTCTGTATCTTCTTTCTAACTTCTGCAGCAGAGCTTGATGCACAGTTGAGGAAAATAAAAGAATTATGCTCCTGCCACTTAAATCTTGACAAAAGTTTTAAATGGAGCTGAAACAATGATGTTTACTCAGAGTCAGAAAGGATTCCTGTATATCCAGTTTAGATATAACCAGTGAGACTAAATTTGGAAGTATCCCCAGAGTTAGTCCAGCCACTTCTGGAGATGGCACAATAAAGCAAAAAAGCTATAAAGCTACCATTACATAAATAATATATCTATTTACTTATAAGTTCCAGGAGAAAATAATCAGAATATTACTTTTCCAAATTGCTCCATCTTCTGCAGGATGGATAGAATTAAATATACTCTATATGTCTTCTCAGGTCTTGGAAAAACATAAAACGTGGATTGTAGCATCGTCAATCACGAGTTCCCACAGCCCCCTGCAGCCCTGCCCTCAGTCCCCCATTGGGTGTCTGTAATCCCTCCCCTGTTCCATCCTCACTGGCTGGTTCCCTGTTGATCCCTCCCATGTTCCCTTTCCCTATTGGATTGTACCCCTCACCCCGCCTCCCTATGTCCCAGTATAAAAACGCATGTAATTGCGGGTTCAGGGCTTTTGCTGCCTTCCCCACCTTCAGAAGATTAAACCTCCTGGAACCAGAAGCAGCAAGCTGCCTCTCTTCGCCTTTGTCTCTGCTGGCGCGCCTTCCACCAGCCTGGGGAAAGCCCCCTCGAGTGGAAGCTGCGTTCTCGACCGCTTTTGTGTGTGTTCCTGCTGTGGCCAGGGTGTAGCACGAGGCCCCGGGCTTCCTGCATCCAGGCTCGCATGCTTCCCCAAGCAGCCAGCCTGGCAGAACTGCTGAGAGCATCCCAGTAGCATGGCCGTGCAGCCACAGTGGATGCCATTGTTCTGAGCACCCATAAATCCCAAGACACATTTTTTGTCTTGACTTTCATGAAGCAAGCTAAGAACTGCTAAGTGTTGAGCTTCTCTCCACATGGAGGGCCGTCACTACTGATGACCATGGGACTCCAGCTTTAGAGTCAGCCACACTAGAAATCCAGAACAGGCAAAACAGTTCCTGGTATCCAGCCTGTGGTCCTTGCTCCCATTTCCCATGGCAATGAGTCTATCTTTTTCTGTATGAGATTTAAGCCTGAATTTGCCTGGAATTATGCACTGAGGAATTCCATGAGATCTGTCTGTTCTGTCCCAATTACAAACTTGCAAATTTATACAGAAAGCAGGTGCACTTTTTCTGCTATCTATTAGGCTTTTCTGCAGCCTTGGCACATGGCTGTACCATCCCTAATACAAAGAGATACAGTGTGAAATCTCAACACAAACCCTTCTATTTCCGTGATTTTAACTGCTATTATTATTTTCAGTGAAATATTGCCAGTGGCATGGAGCAAAAAGATACAAAGCTGAAAGAAAAAGCTCATAATTTGAGAAAAGAAAGTCTCCCCATGTCTAGACACAGGGCAGAGCTGATGCCTTGGGTTGCAGGGGAAGGAAGGCAGGGTCAGATGTCTGAGTCAGAAGTAGGGCACTGAAGTTACAGTCCTATGATTTTTTCCATGTGGAAAACCCAGTGCTGTTAAATTGATGTTCTATGGACAGAAAATGATTCATTAGATTTTTCTGATGTTTCAGTAAGACTATATTCATCAATCTTTAAAACCATTTATAACCCCAGAGATATACAGTCAAATTTATCATGTTCTGGCATAGAAGACACCCATGTACAAGCTGCAACCTTTAAGAGGAGAAATTACCATTAAGAAATTGCTCCATCTAAAACTGCCAATATTTCTACTATAACCAGTGGTGATAGAAAAGCAGATCAAGCAGATCTGTGTCAGATACTGTAGAAGGAGCATGAGAGACTAAAAATTAGCCTGCATCTGATTTTCTTACCTCTTTTTTTCTTCAACGTTAGACCCTTATTTAGGAGAAAAGAAGACAAACAGGAAATAAATCACACACTCTGACATGAGGCTAAAATGACACTGAACTCCACACACTCATCCTGGAGAGGATAAGACTCAATTATTTAAGCAGAGAGCTTGTGTAAAGACTCCACTACTGAAAAATGCATTTTTACTTCTTACATGAATTGAGATTAATTATAATGCCCAGCTGACAGAATATTAGAATGAGTT
Source organism: Edolisoma coerulescens (assembly GCA_013397115.1). Lineage (NCBI taxonomy): Eukaryota > Metazoa > Chordata > Aves > Passeriformes > Campephagidae > Edolisoma > Edolisoma coerulescens. Next base: position 21,875 of record VWZW01007679.1, on the reverse strand, counting down.
GAAAAAAAAAAAACAGATTCATTTTTTTTGTGTTGAAGCTATTAGCTTAAAATAGTCTGTAATTGATTTTAGTCTGATGGTGAAAGCAGGGCTGCCATTTTTTTTAATGGACTGTGTAAATTTGGCCAGACGGTTAAAGATGAGACCAGACTCTCAGAGGGTCAATCAAGGTAAGTTTCTCTGCTAGACAGTTACTCAGCCATTTTGGACAGCTTCATGCATGGAATTCCATTCCTCAATTATCTAAAATCCATTAGAGTTAAAACTGTGATCACGAGAAACAAAATCAGAAGGGTTGCAGCCTGACATAAAATCAGTACTGGAAAAGAAGACTGCTCCAATCCTAGTGAACGGGCTTGATAGCTTTCAACTAATGGGACTTGCAAAGAAGAGTATGTAACAGTTCCACACACCATGAAAATTAATTTTTTCTACATGGCTGGTGGGTAAAGGTTCATATTACGAATCAGTGGCATTTTACCCATCTGTTTGTACTTAATGAGAACATGACATCTTGGATTTCATGTGAGCTCACTGAAATTAAGGGAGTTTAGCTTTAACTAAACCTGCAGGATCAGGATTTATTAACATGAAGAGGTTGCAAGGGGAATTTTTCATGAAGGATTTTGATATTTTGCTACCTCACTGCTTCCAGGACAGGAATAAAGATCAAGTGTTTCAAAAATCTCAAAGGAAAATGTTCAAGGACTGAAATATTCAGAGTCAATTGATTTCTATATTATTATACTGTAGTATGATCCAGAAATAAAAAAAAAAAAATTCCAGAGTCACTTCTGGGGAAGATCTAAACAGAGTCCTTATGATGAGAACACTGCATTACAGTGATGTGTACCCAACTCAGCAAATTTATTCATTTTCTTTACAAGTTGCATTTTTGATGGAATTGTGTCCTGGTGGGTTTTCTGAGCCAACATCTGTTATCATATATTTACAGAAAGACAACAAATGAAGACTGAGAAGTTTTTGAGTGTTGAAATGCCAGTGATTTTGACAGATATGCAAGCACTGGAAGAGATATTTGGAACAGCTATTAATATATGATTAACAAATAACTAGAATTAACAATTGAGCTAATATGAATGCATATTCACATGTATCTATTTTTGCACATTCATAGATGTATTTGTGCAGGAGACAGAACAACAGCCGGTTAAAGGTTATTTATATAAACAGACTGTAAGAGACACTGCAGAGTAACCCTCCCCGTCATGAGGAGGAGGAGGTTAAGAAGAAACAACTTTTATTCCCTGTCACTCATAATGATTAAAGCTTTTTTCTCTAAAGCAGGCAATGCTGGCTGCCCTCACACAGACTCCTGGAATGAGAACAGCTGCTGTGAATAAGACAGGGTAAGATTTTCAGACCCTTAGGGAGGGATGTGCTAGGAAGCAGCAGCAGTAACAGGGTGTATAATATAAATGAAAAAGATCTGGTAGGGTGGAGTTCTGCCAACAAGCAGGAGCAAGAAAGAGATTACTGATAGTGGGGTGGAACAGGAACCCAGGCTATCAATAGAAATGGGAATGAGATATTAGAAGCCTAGAGAACTGCCTGGAGTTTCTCCAGACCTAACCCAGCATCCTTCACTGTCCTTACCCCTTCTCTAGGTGCTGGGGCAGTAAACATGCCAGCTGGAAGGGCAGAAAAGACTTGAGTCAAACACAGTTATTGACTTAAAGGAGGTTTTATAGCCATTTTCTTGGACAGCTGCTGTTCAGCTACCTTCCTCTGTCATTTGAGAAAGCTAGCAGAGTCAGTCCCTGAGACAGCGAACTGTGCTTCTCCTTTGGTTTGTGTTGAAAAAAACCAGCACCATCCTCTGCCTGCAACTTTATGAAGACCAACAGTTGTACTTCCACAGCTCTTTAAAAGGCTCAGTCTTTCTGGTGTGCTGTTATTGGCTCTTTTAATTCATCAAATATAAGTACAGCTCTCAGAGACCTCGTGTAAAGCTCACATACAAAATAATGTAAAGTGTAACCCACCAATATAACCACCACAACTCTTATTCATGCAATTTCTGCTTTGAACAGTCTAAGGAGGTGATAAAGAAAAGTAAGGCTTCACAAGACTCATCATTTAACCAATGCTCCATCTCTTTATTTCTTCTTATCTCATTCCAATTAAAAAATGAAGCTCAGATGTTCTGTCTAAACACAACAAAAAGAGGTTAAAATTCCTAATTATCAGTAGTGATACACAATCTAAAATAAGACCTGTAGCTCTGATATGCACTGCAAGGTGAATGCAGATAACTGAACAATAAAATGGAAAGAGGAATAAAGAAGTCTAAGGAGAAAAAAAAGCCAAACAAAAACAGTAGTGCCAGCATAACTTTATATTCAGTTACAAGTCAGGGTCACGTAAGAAGCAATTATTTTCTCTACACTCAAAATCCTCATGTTGAAGATTACTTCAGTACAGGCTACAGAGTATTTAAAAAAGAAAGGCTTGAAAGCCCACAGGGTATAAAAGCTTTTGTATGATTTGAAGAGACATGACAAACATGCTCATCAGGATTATTTTCACAAAAACCTAATTTTTTAAGTGTATATGATGTGCCAAGTAAAAGCCTCTAATATCTTCCACGTTTCTAAGAAAATCTGGCTGATGTTCATGTCCTCCCTATATGCATTGATCCAGTGCTTTAGGACAGGAGGCAAAGGATATTGTAGCCATCTTCAAAGCTACAAGTCTGTGTAGTTTTAATGGATGGTAGAATTAGAGCTCAGACCTGCTCAAACATGATAAGCAGAACAACCAAACTACTCAACACAGCAAACAATTGTGCCTCTATTGACTGAGGACTATTGACTGTTTTTCTCATTTTGTAAATTAGGCTTCTTAAACTTATAAATCGGGATAAAAATGAATTTTATTACCAGCGACTGTAGATATCACATCACATATACCAACATTTAAACACAAGTCCTTTGATCCTCAGGAAGGATCTTTCTACAGCTTAAATTAAGCTTCAGACTGTAACTTACCCAACTCACACAGCCATGAGAGAGCAAATTGAAAGACACTATGCCAGCTATAACAGAGCCACTCTGTAGAGGGGCAATCATGAGTTCTATCTCCTGGCATCAAAAACAAGGCAAAAGCTAGAGGTCAGACAAGATAGGCCAGGCTGGGCCACACCAGGAGAAATGTGGTGCCATTCAGTACAACCCAACTTCCCCGTGCCATCAACTGGCTCTTCAGACATGAGCTCCTACTGTTTCCCTGAGAGCTTGGGCATGCTCTACTCAGGTGGACAGAGATAGTGCTCCAGCCCTTCAAGGGTCTGGCAAGCATTAAGGAGGACTGTAAGTGTGCTAGAGGTATAACAGGTTGCCTAACACACCTCTCTGCTCTCACAGAGGACCAAACGCACCTATGCCAGTCCTCAAAGTTCTTTTTCCAACAGGAGAACCCATATTGGACACTAAATACAGACATCCAGTGCAGGGACAACCAACCTCCCCATGGCCACAGTGCTAAGCACTGACTTCCTGTCAGAAGTCTTACTCTGGCAGCCTTCTTGCTGCAGGGGAAAATTAATTTGCAGCTGGCTTGTGTGAACGAGGACTACTGAGGAACTGACTGTTATGATGTCATTTTCACAACATTCAGCATATCCAAGATAGACATTTTACAAAATGGTGAGGATGCATTTTATTGTGTTTCCAGCCTTTCCTCTGCTACCATGAGGGTCAGAAATTGCTTGCACTTTCTAACAAGCAAGCGGTATGAAATTTAGTATATTTGCAAGAGTACCTGCTCACATGATTCCCTCTCCTGTATTTTGCCTTTACAAGTATTATATTACTTCAGGAGAAGACAAGACAAAACCAAATCAGACATCATTTCAACTACATGCAAGCAGTATGTTAAAGAATATTGCTGCTGTCTCAATAAGAAATTAAAGGTCCTCAGTTATTTTTTTGAAAACTAGGCACCAGAAAAACAATCACCAGAGTTGTTTTCTTTCTTTAAGACAAATGAAAGATACTGTTTTCTCCTGACTAACCTCCTGCCAGCTTCTTGGGCAGGAAAAAGTATCCTGTTCCACAGAAATTAGGCAGCCTTTCATATTGTGAGACATGGACAAGGTCCACACTGAATGTGAACCAGCTTGTGTCTCTAATCACTTCTGGTCATCTACTGGTCTGCTTATACAGTTTTGGATTATGAACTTGCTGCTCAGCCCTATTCAGGTGCTACTCTCCTAAGCAAGCTAAAAGCCAGTCAATGCTGAGATAAAAACAGTCCTGTGGATTTTGAACTGAGATTTATACAACAGAGAGAGCAAAACGAGTCCTTGCAGAATGAGTCCTTATACGGAGGCAGCCACTCCTTACACGGTCAGGTAAAAATCAGGAAACATGGTGAATGCACAAGGAAATTGTGGAAAATGGCAGGTTCTGGAAAATCCTCCATCTGCCTTTTCAAATGGTTCCAGCTTCTCATTCATATTAAACATAATTCTGAGCTGTGTTTCAACAGCATTGTTCAAACAAATTGCCTTAGGGAGTAGACATCCACTTCCCAACCTCTGTTCGATGCCCTGCAGAGAATAAATAGTGCAATGCTACTGCCAGTTCAGAAGAAGCAATGCCATAAAGGAAATAATGCACACTTTTAATCTCCCAAACATCCTATTTTTCTGCAGCTATTTAAAATTTTAATATAAACTGCAGAAAATGCCCTGTATGTGTGGGTTGCTTTCCTGTGATCTCACCAGGTCCCTCTCATTATAATCATGGAAAAAGCAGTTTAACTACATTCACTGAATTTCAGTGTCTCAGCCTCCACAGAGGAATCTGTATTAATATGCAGGAGCAAAACTGAAAAGCACAGAATTCTATTTATCCAGGGGTGTTTGGCTGGAAGAAGGAGCTAGGTTTGATAATGAAATCCTGAGCCTGGTCCTTTACAGGGTGCATGCTTCTACATGCCAGCCTCAATGTATGACTAAAACTGTTTGAACTGGAAAATTCAGCCCATTTGCCCTCTGTACTGCAAACAGTGATGACTAACAATATCACTGAATAAAAAATACGATGCTGATGCAGTCACACCTAGAAAACAGTGCTCTGTGATGAGCACAAACTCAGGAGAAAGGGAAAAGATTGTTAAAGAGATGGCAGAATTGTCTTAGAAAGGCTGGGAAATCTAAGTTGCACTTGGCTAGGCTAGCATGGAAGAGGGGCAGGTTTATTGAAAGCCCTCACTTGAGCTCTCCACTATAAGAGACTTTCGCTGGGAGGGTGTCTCAGGGCAGCAATGTTCCGGAGGTAGTTCCAGTCAGAGTATGTGTGGGTCTTATTTCACAGAGACACCAACAGATTTACCAGCAACAGTGCAAACTGATTTCTTCAGTAGTACTGTGAGAGAGAAAGCATACCTCAGGAAAATGCTGAGGGTCCGAAACGTAATCACATTCTTAAATTATCTAGGTGCAATCGCTGAAATCTGCAAGAGCTCACTCAAACATCCGAGACATGGTTTGCCAGTGTGACTGAAACACTTAAAGAAAAATTATAATTCACTTTCATGGGTCTTCTGATGCCCAAATGCAAATGGTACTGGAGTTACTCAAAATTTTTCATGCTTTTGAAGAGACTTCTATTTGCTGTTTTTCACAGAAGCAAAGAAGGCAGAAGTCATCCAGTACAAGTGATGTAGCCAAATGTCCAAATACTCGAGTATTTAGGGGAAAAAAGGGAACAATTTACAAGTAACTAAAATAAGCTCAACACCAACTCCCTTATGGTAACGAGCACAAAGCAGAAGAGACCAGTTCTACATAAGGGAAGTAGAGAGGTTAATTTACGACAGTAATTAGGCCTGAGAACAAATACAACATGCCTGAACTCCAAACAAGGACCAGCCCTACCCAAGGTACCTTCAGGTAAGTTTTCACAGACTGCTGACCTGTGAAGGGAGCAGAGGTGCCAAGCTATACTCCAGTCAGTCTGTAGAAGACCCAGCCACTTCAACCACATCATTAAAAAAAAAAAAAACAAACCAAAAGCAAGTGTTCGGTCATTCTGGACAGCCCTCTGAGCATCACCCTGTTTCTGAGGTGTAGTAAAGCAACAGGGTTGGCCAATACTGGAATTTAATAACAGCCTTTTTCTTTCAGCATCTAGTGACAAGCAGAAATGTCTAAAGCAATTCAGGAATAAACTTTCTCTTAACAAGGCAGTATTTATCCCTTCAATACTATCATTAAAAACAAAGGTGTTCGCACCCAGAGCACAAAGTAGGCATAAAGAGTCCCCAAAATAGAAAAAGATCATTGTGAGAAGGACTTTTTTCTGGGTTTTACACAATCCCTATCTGTCAGGCCACATGATCTGATGCTGGTGGTATGTCTGCCACATAAATCAATGTATTTACCATTCTGGAGAACATACCATAAGGGCCAGCTGTCACTGTGGGGCCGGTACGCTGGGACAGCAGGATGCATAGCAGGATTTGAGGCAGGGCTCATGGCACCATGCAAGAGACTGGCTACTACACTCCCTTCAAAATCTGAGACAAAATGACTTTTCAAAGATTACATGGTGGCAAGACAGCACTTGTGTTTAAGGACTGTCTCTTTGATCACCTTTGGATCTATTCCCCCTCCTTCTATCTCTACCTTTACACATTTACAAGTTCTCTCACCTGATAGTTCTGCCACATGGAATAAATGAGGCTTCCTTACATCTCTTTTTTGTGTGCCACTCAACTCTGGCTAGTAAATCTTGTTTCCCCTCCTTTTCCCCAACTTCACATCCCTCTTTCTCAATTATGGCATCTTTATACACAATGTCCTATTTGTAAGTTTTCACGCTCAATGTCTCACCAGAAGACAAAGAAATTTCTCACTTAATTTCTTTTTTGACCGTTCTTTCCCATCTTTCACTACAAGATCTTCACCTTTATCACTATTTTAATTCCTGTTTGCTTGCCACTGGACAGATTCCTGCATTCAGTCAGTTAATATTGACTGACATCTGCAGAGCAGATAATCTTTATTTTTGAAGCATGTATATATTATGCATAACTCATTCCTCATAATTATACAGAGTGCTCTCATTTCTGGAAATGACCGCTCTTCGTGTTCTGTGTGGAAGTAATAGGATACATTACAACAGGTTTCACTGACTGCAGAAACAGCACTGTATACAATGCACTGATAAACTTACAAGAAATCCTTCTCAAATGATTTCTCATTTAAGTTACTGGGAAACAAGATGTGCAGACAGGAGAGGCTTGTTTCAGCACAGTGCCCACTGATCTGCTCCATTAAGAATGGAGGATTTTACGCTGTCTAGATGTCTCATCTCCTTTTTTCTGTATTTCTTAACCTGCCCCCTCCAATTGCCTCTCAGCACCAGCCTTGACCACTCAGTCACCTGTATCTCTTAGTCTTATATACCATTTCCCCTGTTTTCATTATAAAGGGAACAGCCTCTACAATGTGATCCATAAGAATATTCCCTAGTCTTTCTCCAGTAAAAAAGTCTCCAGGAAGAATTATCTTAGAAATTATTCAGCTGGTAAGCTATTATTTTGCTTTGATGTTTTCAAAAAATAAATAGCAGAATTAGTACCAGCTGTGACTTATGTCCTCCATAGGCAGGCTGCCTGCCAGAAGAAGGTTCAGCAGTAAGGTGTCGAGGCATCTTGGGGGCTCAGGGGTGTAGTGGGAGGCCGTGCACGTGAACATCTAGCTGGGCACAGGCACAGCAGGAGCCAGGTGGCTGCAGGCGTGCTCATGCCATGCTGACATGCCCCCAGGCCTTCTCATGTGCTGGAGCAGCTCACAGACCCGAGCCTCTGGCAGTTTGCACGCCTGGCTCTCAGCTTGGACACTGTCTGCTAACAGCCTTGCCTTTCTCTTCCAGAGGAAAGTGCTGGGATGCCTCAATTCCCCAACCGTAATGCTACCGTCCGGAGGGGACAATGTTGACAATCTGAAATTGTGACAGCTTCATTCCCTCTCACTGCTAAAATGGTTTTGATCCTGCATCTGTTTGGGACTCTTCCTGACAGTGCACTTGTATCACAATAACCCTGCCAGACAATTTGCAATGTCAAACAAGCAAGCAGTCCAGAAGCATTACTAAGCAAATTCCACAAAACATGGAAATCTCCTTTCACCAGGTGACAGGAGCTTTCTTCTGGGTGACCCTACCTTTGCACCAGGTAACCATAGATTAGTTCACAGAGCCATCCAAATGATTTTTATCATCAATCTCTAATCTGATTTGGGACTACCACTGCTGTAAATCCCCAATCCTAACTCAGCAGTAAGAGCATATTGTCACCCATTGCTTCTGTTCTCTTGCACCTTTGACCTGCAAACATGATGATATTATCTTTTCCTCTAATGCCACTGCCATCCCTAAAGTGCTCATGACTCCCCATTCTTTATGCATGCAACCCAGGCATATTTACAAACAAATCAAATACAAAAGCACTTTATTTTGAAAGCTGTGTTTGTCCTGAGAACTGTAGTTTTTCAAGCAAGCACACCACAGAGCTCAGCCTCTGTCAGAATCAAGGCTCATAATGCCTCAGCACAAAACACAACATCACTGCTGTTACAGCTTGATGCAATGCCTTATTCAGCCAAGCAATCACATGGAAAAGTTTGAAAAAGGCTTTGCTGAAGACGACTCAGTTGCCCTCCATGTCTTAATGAAACAAATACACCAAATTACAGTCAAATGCATCTTCAATTTTTCTGCTCTCCTCAGTAATTCCACCTATTAGAACTCACCCTAACCTCCCCTTAACCAGAGCTCTGAGAGTAGACACCATAGAATGTCATATGGGAAAGAATCCACGAGGTGATATAAATACCATGTTTCATATACACTTTTACTTGAGCAAGACTTGGCCTCTCATCTCTCCATCAGTTTCCCTAGATCTGACCAACTAAAAATAATGCAAATGCATTACAGAGAGCCCTCACACAGCATTCTGCAGAGGAAGCAGGAAAGTGTCAAAAGAAAGACCAACACATTTGCCTAGAACACCACTTAGGGAAGCACATCTTGATATATTTGGATAGCAACAAATATCACACTCCATATAACTTCATCCTTACTATTCCCAGGAAATAAACAGATTTTCTGCAGTATTTGTACTTGTTTAAAATAAACCATTTTTCATGGAGTACTCACAGATCTGAAAGGAGAAGCAGTGTGAAGACAAAAATCTCCAAAAACTCACTTGCACCTGAAACCACAAGTGGAAACTGAGAGTCACTAAACAAGCTTCTTGGTTAAACAAGACTTCCCTTTCAAAGCATCTTCTAAGTGTTGCTTTCTTTGTTCTTACTCTGCACAGATACCACAGGTCCCTGAAAAGCTGCAGAAACAAATGAGAAATCTTTCAGGTTTTTTTTCTTGTCTTTAGAAATTCCTCACCCCAGCCAGCTGTGTCTCATCCACAGAACAGCTCCTTTGCTCCCATTTCTCTCCAGAGACCCACATGGACTCAAGGCAAAGCACAGATCCTCCTGCTACCTCCTCCTCCCCCACCACAGAGAAAGCTAATCGACTTTTTCAGCTTTGTTTCTCTTTCAGCTCCACTGCCTTACCAGAATGCTTTGGCTATTAGCCCATTTCCCCTTATCCACAACTTTATCTACTGAATCTGCTCTACTTGAATGCTTCAGGCATCCATTTACTGTGAGACCTTGGGACATCCCTTCAGTCCAGACTCCAGCTTCTACATGCTACCTCTGAGTTAGTAGCGGCTAAAATGTGCAATTTGTAGCTCTAAACCATGAAGGGCATCAGCATGAAGTGCAGTGCTAAACTGTAGCCCAAAACAATATGGTGTCCAGTCATAGGTTTTGGGGCTAAATATCAGAGATTGTGTCCCTTTGATCACCTCCTTTGAAGTGCTGCATCTCTGCTAGATGCTATCAGAGAATGTGTCCATTCAAAGCAAGAAGGACTGGAAACCCATCACTTTTTATGTGGGAATCTCCACTCGTTCATCGAGAGGAGTGTTGGTTGGTCCAGAGGTTACAGTGCTGGCTGCCGCTGTGGTAGGAAGCACCCTAAGAAACCCTGGGTAAGTCAGTGGTCTGCACGGGTCTGATATCCCTGCCTCTAAATGGGGAAAGATGCCTGCCTCACAGCTGGGAGCTGTGTTCATTCTCCTCAATTTACTAATCAAAAAGTGCAAGAAAGAGCAGCTTAGTTGTGATCTATAAATATCCTGATCTTTACACTGGGTGCTCAGAAAGAACAGGAATTTTCATATTCAATAATTCACATGTATGCTGTACCAGAGGGAAGGAATTAATTCATATTCTGTGTTTACACAATGCTTAACACAACCTCCAAAAACCTAAATGCAAATAAATTAAATGGATGAATGAAAATTAATACTCTAGAGAAATATACAAAACTTAAACAACAGATAGTTTCAGACCACAGGAGACCACTGGGGACCTTTCCCTAACAACCTCCTTCCCAGAGATGATCATTCTGTTAATTTTTTTTATAAAAAGAGAAAGAAAGAGAAGGAGAGAAGAAATCATATCTAAACATAGCAGAACTCTTTTCGAGTCACATGTATTTAGATATTTCCTCCAATAAGAAGCATCTCAAGTTACTCTTTAAATGGGTCAGGAATGTGTTGGCTGCACCTGAAAGCTTCAGCATCTATGAAAGCTTTAAAATCTGTTGTTAATCCTTAAAGAGAACTCATGCAAAGTTAATTTGTACCCTTGAATCGTCATGTCTAACTTATTACTTAGTATTAAATATTTGAAGTGGAAGATTTTCAAGCACTGTTGCCACTTTTGAATTCACTCGAAACCTTGTTAGGGACAAATAATATGCTTTCTGATTATGAACNTTTTTTTTTTTTTTTTGTCAGCAGTTTTGTGTTTTGCTGTTATCTCCAGTTAGGCACACACAAATACCCACACATGGAACAATATTAAAATTAATGAAAGGAAGTTAACACAAGTGTTTCTGACAAACCCAAACACTATAGCTAAGCGTAGAAAAAAGTAAGTACGAATTAAGCCATCTTTCTAAGTCTGAATAAGTGTAACTTAACGAAATTTACAGGAAGACAAGAAAATAACGTTTTCCAAAAGTCAGTGCAAAACCATAACAAAGCCAGTGTCAGATGAACAAAACATTCCTTTTGGGCTCTACCCATAATCTGTTTTTCATATGAACCTTGTCAAAAGCTAAACAAGTAAGGGCAAATACCTTTATCACTAAATCAAAGAAGAAACTAACTTCTTGGATCTATTATATTAAATACAGGCAAATGTGCTGAAAAGATTCTAACAGATATCCCTACTTTTTCTGAATTCTCCATTTATTTAAAGCTACAGTATCTAAAAAGAATCTCTGTAGTATTTTACACTTATCACACTTGAAGTTCTTCATTTCATGCAATAAAATATTTATTCTAGAAGCCCTTTCAGAAGGGCCAGACGTGTGTAAAACAGAGGTAGCAGACAAGAACATAAAAGGTCTGATCATTGACGTGGAATTTTTTCTGTGACTTACAGTAGTTTAAGGATTCAAAAAAAATTTACATAACTGCTTTTCAGGGATAGGCTAATATATCACCATAGAGCTAATGCTTAGTTCTAATGAGCCCACAGTAAAGAAATATCATCAAAGCTACCTCTAGACAGCAGGAATGTACAGAAATTTTAGAATTTCTCAAAACGTGGTTTACATCAAGTAAAATTCAACATATGAAAATGTTATACTATCCTAAGCTGTTATGCAATGTCTTAGTGAGATGTTAAACACAGTTGCTGTTCTCATTCTGGTAAGCTTGAATTTCAAATTTAATTGAAATCTGAAATGGTTCCTTGAAATAAAAGGTGTTTGCATAAATATAAGGATGCAATTACTGAGATAGGTAGAAATGCAAGAAATTTATGTACACAATCAGTCTCCTGAAGGAAAGATGATTTTCTTCTTATTTTTTCTCTCCCCACCTCCACAGCACTGAAATGCACAATTCTGTTTGCAAAAGAAACTCTCCCTAGTTGAAGTTTTAAGAGAATCTGGAGGGCTAGAGGTCTAAGCAGAAAGCTAAAATCTGTAAAGTTATTTCCCAAGCTGTTCCACCATAACTAGCAGCATGTCAGACAGTCACTCATCTATAGCTGTTCCTGACTAGAATCATATAGACCACCCTGCCTTCATATAATGGCCTTTAAATCAACAGACCCCCAAATTACCTAGAAAACAGGTAAGAAGAATTTGCCTAGAGGCACCTCCCTAGGAAGAATTCTTGAAGGGGTAGTATGAGCTTTCCCTTAAGTGCTGCACTGAAGTCAGTGAAGGAGCACACCATCTTCTGTAAGGGATTTAAGTAACACTGCTAGCAGTGCACAAAAGGTTTGGTTTTTCTCTGAGACCTGGGGATTAAGAAAAAGTTAAGGCACAATTTCAAGTTCACAGCTTGTTGTTTTTTATCTCCTGTGCCTTCTCTCTGTCAGCTCATTTCCACTCGGGTAGCACATCAGAACATACCCCTGTAATTTTGACAAAATATGCAGGGCAGGTACAGGAGAGGCTGTTGCTGTCAGGGTAAATTACTAAGCAGCTCATCTCATCAGTGACACTGAACTTGCCTACAAGGCAATGCTGCTCCTCGCCTATGGCATTATTGTAGGTGCCTGAGGTACTGCTGGTTAGGTGCCAGATCATTTTCCCTTGACATTCCTTGCCTCATCATCAGATAAAGGATCCTTCTTTGACTGAGCCTTTCTTGAATTCTGCTGCCTCATGTTGACCCCACTTTCCGTCATTTGTGCTAGAAGTGACTGCAAGTTGCACTCACGCAATTCCACATGCTCGGTGCAGAAGGTCAGCCCTTGGCCTGTGGTCTGCTTAAGAAATTGGCAGTACAGAGATACAGACAGCTGGCACTGCTTTTCTGCACAGTTGCTGAATTTCACTTGGGCAGAAGCCATTATCTCCCTTTACAATAGCCTATTTGAGGGCTTTAAGCAAATATTTCCAGTGTGCATGCCCAGAGGTTGCATTAACTATGCTCTTCATTATCATGGAAAATGAGCTTTCTCTGTTGGAGAACCATGCTCTTTACTAAGGTCAAAACCCACCTGTAAAGCAAAACATACAAAAAAAGACATCATAAGCATTCACAAGAGAGCAGCAATAGCAATGCAGAAGCTGCTCTTTTATCCTAGGTGGTAATGTGCTATTTCAGAAGACATTATTACTTCACGATAACTCTACTTTCATTGTGTATAATGATTAATGGTAATTGCTTTTGTACTTCAGTATTTTTCAGAGAACACTTTGGCTTCCAATGAATACATTAGTACCTCATTGCCGTAAACACCCTCCTCACAACTTGGACTATAACACAGGATTAGATTACAAAGCAGTCAAGATGGATATTTTTTCCTTGTTTTGATTTTTCAAGGAGATAAGTTTTTTGCTCTGATGTGAAGGAGAAAATTGTTCAAGAGCTTCCACTTTAATCTAGCCATGAGTGGTGTTCTAAGTCTTCCTAATGCATCTACAATTCCAATTCTCTGTTAGATTGGTTTAGTGTTAGGACTGTGATCAAAGAATACATTTTCTTCTGCATTCCTAGGCTTTCCCAATAATGTAAAATGCCAGTTTGTGGGATGGAAAAAAAGGAAAGATGCCTTTTCTGGTTTTCACAGGAACCAGATTTTATCCCTAGATACTACATTATCTCACTGTCCACAAATATCCTTTATGTAATGATCCACATTAAAAAACTTTGATTTTACAAACGTCACTTGGAGGGGCTTATGACTGTTGCCCTTGCTCTCTCTCTTGCTTCCTCAATTCTCCTTTATTTTTAAATACTCTCCTACTCCCACTGAAAACGCAGTGTAAGGATAGTGAATTACAACAATAGATTGCTTAGGGAGGTGTTGGGGTCTCCCTCATTAGGGTTCTTTAAAAACAGATTAGACAGTATCTGTCAGAAATAATTTATGTATTGCTTATCCTGCCTTAAGGTGGAAGGACACACTAGATGATTTTCTTTGATGTTATGACTGTCAATAGGATTTCTGTACCTACACCACAGAAGGATTTATGAAAAAAACTATCTCATAGTTCTTTAGGTCAAAGAATTATGTTTGTGGTCACTAAGACATTGCAGCAGTTCCCATTACCATGCTGCAGATAACACGAATATCTTGGATAAATCAGTGAAGCAATTGTTTCATAAGAATTGACTTTGATAGCAAAAACTGCATAAGGTTGAAATGCTCCTCTGCTGAAAGGAAGTGTTCAAAGTCAATGAACTATCTTAGTCTTATTTAAGACCATCTCAGACCTTATTTAAAGTTCTGCTACAGGGCTAAAAAGGGATTATATGGGTCCCAAGGTGTTCCTCTGGTGATGTGATTTTCTTCTGTGTTAGCAGACCACCAAGCTGTATGCCTCCATCAAAAGACTGCCATGGGACTTACGGCACTTAACTGGTGTGGTGATCATGTGCAAGGTGAGAATTGCATATGAAACATGCTGGAGAATTATTACTGCTCTATAATATCAGCTTGATGCTATAGGATAGATGCAATTTGTGTAAAATTAAATTCTAATCTTTCCATAGCAACCATTTCATCAGGACCAGTTCTTGCTATTAAAAAATATTGACCTCATGGTCCTTGATAAACAAAACCAGTCTTAAATTCAGGAGTGAAAAGCTGAGTTTTCATCTTCAAATTCCCTACTTGCTTCAAATCAAGACATTACAGAGGGATGTGACTCAGTGAAGCTGTTGGCTCATTGCACAGGAAGTTATTTTTGCTGCTGCTTTACCAAGAAAAAGTCACACTGTAAAACTTGGTGCAAGGCAAGTAAATAGACCTTGGTTTAGATAGCAAAATTCCGTACCTGAAATTTCTACTGAAGGCAGCCATAGACTCAGGCATAAGTGCTACAAACCCAAAAGCACTTTTACAGAAGAGATCTCCAGTTTTGGCCTCTAAGAATTATGTAAAAGGTCAGAGTTTTCCACAACCTTGTGGAAAGCTTCTGTGTAACTCTCTCCACAGATGGAAAAATATTCCCATACACCAAAGAAACAAGGCCCCAACAATGGCATTTTCAATCAAATGCTTAAAGTTATTCAGAGACTGAGATCTTGAAATTCTCAGTATTATGTGAGTCTGGTAGTAATAATTTATGCACTTACTTATTATTAGTCAGATAATATTAATTTGCTGAAACAGAGACTCTCTCAGAATTAGGCACAAGTGATTTTCAACAACGATGTCTTCAAAACTTGTGTCTGGACTTTCAGTGGAGACTGATGATTGAAATCAGTTACGGATTTGTGCTGCTTTCTCCAACATGCACCTAACTCCTAGCCAATTTGTTCTGTACTAATCCTTGTTTCCTAATCTTCAAATTTCACTTATTTCTTCTCTTGGATTACTCTTCATGTGAATAAATTCAGAAGGTCTCCCATTGGTTTTGTCTCAGGAGACAAAGAGCAACACCCTGACATGTTTCTGTGGAAGAGAATTCTTGTTGTCATGAACTCAAGGCAATTGCAGAGTTAAATCTAGGACCATATTCATGAATATTCCCTGGTACCTCCAGTCATTCATGCTTTTTCAATATCTGCTTTCATTTTACTTTTTCAGATCCAAAGCTACATAGAGTGTACGGAATCCAATGTATCATGTTTGAAAGGTTGAAGGGCAGCTGGGATTTATTCCACAACAGCTAATTGGGATCTCTGCTTTTGGACTTCACCTGCATCCTTCTGCCAATATAATTCTTTATGTCATACTGGTAAAGTCATCAGAATGTCAGGAGAGAATAATTTGCTTCCCCAAGATTAAAGCAGTGAACACATCAATTTAATCCAGAGTTTCGGGAGACAGCCTATTAATCATCAACAAGGAAAAATAGTTATGCATTAATAAGAATTTTCTAATTGCTAAGCAAAAGGTGGGGGAAAAAATGACTGTATTCCAGTTTGGCAGGTTTGTAAATAACTCCTGATAAGAACAAACAAAATATTTCTACTGCTCTTATCAGTGTTTCACTTCAACACATCAACCTTGCATTGTCAACAGGAATAATTCAGTTGAGCCTTAGAAATGTGACTCTGAATCCATACAACTACCAGGAAACCCTCTCCCTGTGCTTTACGACAGTAACCACATTTCTCTGATGCTCTGTCAGGTAAATTTATGTCGTATGAGAGCTTTGAACTTTGAATCAAACAGGTATTTTGTGCTGTCTGCCGTGGAGCTGATGACATCTTGCATTAGCATGGCTGGTTGGGAAATGCAAGCTGCCAAGCCTGGTGGCTCACAGGAATTCCTCTGACTGTTCCTCACTGCTGTTTTGCAGGAAAGACAAATGGCCTACAATACAGGAATACTCAGTATTGTAATGGGTTGATCTGTGTAGTAGGGGAATGATTCTCAGAATTTTGAAAGTTTCAGTAAGACTTTTTTTTTCACTCCGTACTGCTAAGACTACACTTCCTTTCCCTATTAATATTGCTCACAGAAGTCCTTCCCTACCAAAACTCTCAGACTCACTGCACTCTTTCACCCCACAGACACATCTACACCAGCAGAGTAAAAACCACCCTCTCTACCCAATAGCATGCTAATCCCTGACAGATCCTTTCTCCTCTCACTCACAGCATAATCTTCACAACAGCCTGAGTAGCCTTTGATGAGAAAAAAATACAGACTGCCCTGCAATTGTTTTCTGAGCCATTGTGTATTCCAAATTACTATTGACAAACATTTTCATACCTAGGATCCCATATTACTTAGCCTATTCAACCATAAATTTCAGTGATTTTTTTCCCCCATAGAATGGCTTCCTTGATGTAATAGAAGACAGGACTTTTAGAATTAGGAGCCAGCCTAGTGCTCATGAAAGT
This sequence comes from Edolisoma coerulescens, assembly GCA_013397115.1. Taxonomy (NCBI): domain Eukaryota; kingdom Metazoa; phylum Chordata; class Aves; order Passeriformes; family Campephagidae; genus Edolisoma; species Edolisoma coerulescens. The sequence goes on along the minus strand of VWZW01007679.1, from coordinate 4,940 downwards.
TACAGATCAATAGAGGTGGTGTGAAACAGCCTGGCACTGTACAAAAGCACCAGCCTGCTCTGCTGCTGCATCTCAATTATGCTGGGAGACACACCTGCTGTCCTAGTCCTGCTTTTCCCTTGAGGCAAGCCTGCTAATGTGCTAATTTATATGGTGCATAACAGGGGATTTGGAACACAGGCCTAAGAGACTCCTTTTCACCTGCTGCCTTATTAGGGATTTGAGCCCACTTTGCTAGAGATGAAAAGCCAGTGAGTATAACTCATTTGTGTCATTTAGTTCTCAATAGGTAGCCAGTTAGTGAATAATGGACTTGCAATGACTTTGTGCAGGTCATTTCCTTTAACAGATGTTCCTTTGTGAAGCTGCTGTCCCATAACAGTTTTTGTGTGTTTTCTTTGTGCCTTAACTATACATTCAGGAGCTTTGTCATTAAACAAAATCAAATAAATTACATGTTAATAATAAAAAAGCAACAATTACATATTTTGCATTTCTGCAATAGTTCTGTGGATTTCACATTCTCCTACTTCCAGAAGCAGGCTGTCTGCAGAAGAGAGAGAGTTCTTACTGTTTTGTTAATTATATGAGAGACAAAGAAAGGTTTGGCTGCAATTCTGAAAACTCCCAAACATCTCCACAGTCACAGAATCACAGAACAGCTGAAGCTGGCAGGCACCCTAAGGAGATTGTCTAGTCTAACTCTCCTGCTGGAAGAAGGATAAGCTGGAACATGTCATCCAGGACCATTTCCAGTTGTGTTTTGAGTATCTCCAAGGATGGAGACTCCACAAACTCTCTGGAGAATTTGTTCCAGTGCACAATACCAATAGAAAAGCCTTTTTCTGATGTTTAAATGAAATTTATTGTATTTCAGTTTGTGATTATTGCTTTTTGTCCTTTCACTGAGCACCACTGAGAAGAGTCTGTTTTCTTTTTTCTCTCTGAACAGGCATTTATGCGCATTGATAAAATACACACAAGGTTAAATAATCTCAACTTTTACAGGTTCTCCTTACACAAAAGGTACGGCAATCCCTAAATTAGAGGACCTTCAATGAACCCACCTCCAGTGTCTCCATATCTTTCTTGTACTGGAGAACCCAGAAACAGACATAGCACTGCAGATAGGGTCTCACCAAGGTTGGGTAGGGGGAAAACATCACCTCCTTAAACCTGCTTGTGACACTCTTCCTAATGCAGACCCCCGTGCCCCAAGGGAGCACTGCTGGCTCACATTCGCCTTGGTGCTCACCAGGCCCTCCAGGTCTTTTCCTGCAGAGTATCTTAAGTACATCTCCAGCACATACACACGTGGTTATTGCTCTGACACGAGGGGTTATTACTGCCAAGGTGCAGAGCTGCACATCCTTTGGTTGAACTTCATGAGGTTCTTCTCTGCCCATTTCCCCAGCTTGTTGGGGTCCATCTGAATGGGAGACAACCATCTCATGTACCAACCCCTCCTCCCAGTTTTGTACCATCAGCAGACTTGCTGAGCTTACACTCTGCCCCTTATCCAGGTGGTTGATGAAGACATGAAGAAGCACCAGCCCCTGGGGCACAGCACTAGTGACTGGTCTCTGGCTGTACTTCATGTCACTGATCACAGCCCTTTGAGCCTCACAATTCAACTAGTTTTAGGAAGGATGGTCAGACATCACTCTCCCCTTCATACATCTGACAACTCAATCACCTCTTTGGTTTTTTTTATGTTTGGAAATGGTTTCCAGAATTATTTGCTACCTTATTATCACCTTTCAGGGACAGAGATGAGGCTGACTCCCCTGTAGATCCCTGGATCCTCATTCTTGTAATTCATGAAGACTCAAGGGATATCTGCATTCTTCAACCCTCAGGAATCTCACCAAATTGCCATGACTTTTCAAAGACTTTTCAAATAGTGAGAGTGCCCTCACAATGACATTGGACCACACCCTCAGCACTCATGCGCGCATTTTCTCAGCTCCCGTAGACTTAGGTATGTCCAGGGTATTTAAATGTTCCCTAACCTGATCCTTCTTCAGCAAGAGTAGTCTTCTTTCCTCCAGACTTCCTCAAAGGTTTCAAGAACTTGGGATTCCTGAAGGCAAGACAACCAAAACATTGAGTAGCTCAGTCTTTTCATGTTCTTTGTCAAAAGGCATTCCCATTCAGCACTGGGACTGTGTTTTCTCTAGGTTTTATTTTGCTGCTTATCTACTGGTAGAAGCCTTTCTTGTTGCCCTTCCTGTCCTTCATCGGATTCAATTCCAGGTGGACTTCAACATTCCTTGCCCAATCCCTGCATATTTGGACACTGACTCTGTATTGTTCTCAAGGTCACCTCTCTCTGGTTGTACTTCATATACTCTGAAATGCTGCATACCATCATATCTTAAGGAACGATGATAAGAATTAAAGGTATTTAGACATCTTCATTGGGCAGTTTCCTTAGCCACTTGGGATAGGATTTACTCCATCCAGTTTTAATGACCAGAAAGACATAAATCTAGTCTTAAATAATCATCCCCTGAAATAAAACCTCTAGTGATGAATAATCTCCTGGAGGTGGCCATCTCTCCTGACTGAGTACAGAAGCCCTGACTATTTATATACAGTTTAGACTATGTGTCTAATTTTCAGATGACTAAAACAAATTCCGTGCCTCAAACTCCACTGTCCCTTATTGAGCAGTCAGTAAAATAGTAAGTATGTGCATATTTGTGTTTATGTGTGTGTGCACTAACATGTACAGGAGCTGGAAAACCAAACTCCAAGGTGCTTATTTCTGTAAATTTTGAAAAAGTAAGACTGCAGCCACAGTACACTGCTGTACTAGAGATGGAGCCGTATACGGAGTTCTTCTGTTTCTTCTTAAACAGAAAAACATGACATTTCATAAAACTGCAACCATCCACAGTACAGGAGTCATTTCTGCTTAGTAGTGGTGAAGAATAGAGAATATTGAAGCCAGTGAAAACAATGACAGACAGGCTTGCTGTCAATGCATTATATGGACTTAGATACTTCAAACTTCTTGGAAGTAAGGTTGCTGTATCTACAGCCTTCACCTGGCTTAACATTTGAAATTCTTGCAGTATAAAAAGCTGAGTGCTGTGTCTTCAGTTTTGTTTGCCCTTCATTTGCAGCCCACTTCCCCAGGTCAAGAAAAGCTCTGATAGAAATAACAGCTACACAGTTGCACAAGAATGTTGCAGGCAAAGCTGGTTTAACTCTGGGAACAGGTGTAAGAGTCTACAGCAAGCACATTACTGGAATAGGCAGAATTTGCTGGCAGCTCCATGGCTTTGAGAAGCTGTATCAAAGTGACTTCAGAAGGTCATGTGCTGAATCAGATGCAGAGCTCCGACTATACTATTTGAGTTTCAGCATCCACACCCCTCTGCTTCACCTCTGGTACAGATAAATATATTGTTTGCTTGTATCAGAAGGCCAGGGAACCACTTCTCACAGGGCTTCAGAAGTAATATTTAAATATTTTAGGATTTAGTTATGTAAAAGTCAGCAAGAGACTGGGAAAAAGCCCAATTACTGGACAGTGCACAGGACTGGAAGAGCTCAACATTTTGAGTCCAATCTGAAACTGGTGAAGGTTTGCTTAACTGCTGCCCAAGGGATAAGACATTTTTTATTGTTAAAAGAAATTGTCATGTTTCTTTCTTTGATATAAAATTTGAATAACATGTAGCTGAAAAAAAAATTTTATCAGTAGTGATTAAGTTACAATGAAACCACAGTGAATAAAACATTTAAGTTATTCAGAATTCAAATGTGTCTGTCTGGATGTGAGGAGTAAGATGCTTTCAAAATCCCAGGGCTTAGCACGCGTACAAGTGATCTGCATAGAAAATTAAGTATTTTCACTAGCTATTGATTTTTTTTCTCTAAGGGCCATTGATGCTGTACATTTGGACAGTACAGGATGGTGCCCATAATTTAAACAACCCAAGAACTTTCCTGAATAATCTCAATTTATCCAATTTGCTCTCTCTTGGTTTGAACTCCGGGTATAACAACAGCCTTCAAAGCCCACTGTTAAGTGCTAACATAAAGCCTTGAAGATTGAGATTGTCTCTTCCAGATATTTTAAATGTGTGAGCTTGACAAAGATCTTAATGGAGCAGGGATTTTGCATTTGCCACATTCTCCTGTCTGCGAAGGCAGATAACACAGAAGTACAGCTCGAGCGCCAGGCAGGGGCACAGCCGATTTCAGAGGAAATTGTAATAAATGATGGCTTTAGCTTATCATTCCCCACAGGCTGTTGTGCTGTGTTGCTGCTGTTCAGGTCTCAAGGTCTGTGAAAGCATGACACTGCCGTGGTGACAGCCCATCATCGTGGTACGAGCGCTCAGCAGCAGAACCTCACACCTGCTGCGGTGATGCCTCTCCTGAGCTAACTCAGCAGCCCAGAGCGGGAGCTGCAGCCCAGTGCCACTCTCTGCACCCCATCAGGCAGGCCTGGGCTGAACAGGGGCTGGCAGCTGGCCCAAGGCAGAGCCGTGAGCTCAGCTCAGTGACCCAGCCTTGCCAGAAGGCCTCCGACCCTCATTTCAGGCTGTGGGGAACAGTGGCCAGTAAGGAATGCTGGGATCCAGCTTAGGCTCTAAAGTGACCACCGTCCTGTAGTGGGTTTTGTTCGCATCTTTTACTTTCTGTGAGATAAGAATTAAAAGAAGGGCAAAAGCAGGCTTAAACTTGTAAAGTATATAAAGAAAGCTTTATTGATAGAACTAAAGAAAAAATTCAGAATTAACTTTCAGAACATTTCTCTTCTCACTTTTTCTCTCTTTTCTCACTGACAACGTAAAGGGACAAAGCTTGGGATTTCTTTCAGTCAGTTTACTACTTCTATAATAGTCTTTCTTTAGCACACTTAGGGAGAGGAGTCTCTTTTGCCAGTCATGGTGACGACTCCACAAGAAACAGGTCTCTCA